>VKOC01023095.1:0-11894 GCA_009364415.1 Spea multiplicata
GTCTAAACAAGTGTATCTGTTTGATATAAGCAGTCTTATAGTTTATACCTTGCCAGAAAAGATTTCTGAAAGAAAAGGCAGTTGGGATGTCGCGGGCTGACTTAACACAGATTGTATTATGCATAAGGGGTGAATGGAATAACTATAAAATAGTTATTTAAAATAGTTTTAGACAACCTGTACCAGTTTTCTACTTCCATTGAATTGAACCTGAATTGAACCTAAATATTCCATAGTGTTAACCGGTAAGAAGTTTCAGTTGGTTATGACCGTAGAACAGTGACCTGAGCAAATTGTAAAAGCTAATAATTATGGTTGCGTTAATACCGTTAGCTGTAAGCGAACTGTGAGTACATGAAGCAATGCTGATTTCTTGTTCAAATACTTGTTGATTCTTTGATTTGTTTATTGGCTATAGCTCTGTCCTACATCACAGCATTATCACCTCAGTTTGAAGAGCTGTTGGACGACATGGCAGAAACTCAGTCTGGAAATCCATGGAACAAGCTACAGTCTCTTTGTGTTAGTCTAAGTTCATGTTCTGGTGAGTAACTTCAGGGCTGGATAAGAGAGGTCTGTTATGCAGTAATTGCAATACCATCTCATTGTCTATAAAAAGCTGTGAAAACATGTACAGCGTTGTCAAAAATGATTTGCCCCGTCCCTATTTCTTCTATTTTTTGCACAAAATGTAGCTTTTAAACGATGATATAGCAGGAAAAAAAGGTACCCAACCCTAACTGGCCCTGTGTGAAAAAGTAACTGCCCCTTAGTTGCTAAATCCAACAATTTGTTTGCTTGGGTATGTATGTGTGTGTCTGTCTGGGCATGTTAGTATGTGTGTCTGTCTGGGCATGTTAGTATGTGTCTGGGCATGTTAGTATGTGTGTGTCGATCTGGGCATGTTAGTGTGTTTGTGTCTGTCTGTCTGGGCATGTTATTATGTGTGTCTGTCTGGGCATGTTGGTATGTGTGTTAATGTTAGTATGTGAACACACCTGTTGTCTCTAAGTCAGATTGTTATGTTACCTACTACTTGTTATGCCCTGTCTACCCATTGCACAGCGCTACGGAATTTGATGGCACTATATAAAACAACAATAATAATAATGTGCCTTTGTGTATGTTAGTAAATGTGTGTGGGGTTATATCCGTACCTGAAGATGTCTTTGTCTAGGTACATGAGTGTGTGTCTGGCTATATTATTGTGTGTCTGGGTATGTTAGCATGTGTATCTGGGTATTCTAGTATGTGAACATGTGTCTGTATTATGTTAGTATGGGTGTCTGGTTATGTGAGTGTGTAAGCATGTGTCTTTGGGTATGTTAGTGAAAGTGTGTATGGGTGAGTAACTTCACCAAACAATACCAGGCATGATTGCTGCCAAACCTGCTGAATCTAAACAATTAAATAGAAACAGTCTTGAAAAGGTCTCAAAAAGCAGCACATGATGACATGATGTAAAGAAACTCAAGAACAGATGAGAAACAAAATCATTGACATCTATCAGTCTGGTGTCACAAAGCCATTTCTAAGCCTCTGCAACGCCAGCGAACCAAGGTGAGAACCATATGGAGAAAACCTGGAATAGTCATAAACCTTCCCAGGAGTGGCCATCCTTCCATTCAGGAAGTCACAAAATAACCCATGCTAACATGTAAAGAACTGTAGGCCTCACTTACCTCAGTGAAGGTCAGTGTTCATGATTCCACAATAAGAAAATTGGAGGGTTGCAAAGTGAACTCCACAGTTAACCAAAACAACACAAAGGTTTTCTCATATTTACCAAAAACATTTTGATGACCCCTAAGACTTTTGAGATAATACTCTGTAGACTGATGAGCCAAAAGTTTAACTTTTTGGAAGACATGGGCCCCGTTACATCTGGCACAAAGCTAACACATCATTCCACAATATGAACATCATATCAACAGTCAGACACAGCAGTGGTAGTGTGATGTCTGGGGCTCTTTTGCTGCTTCAAGGCCTAGGCGAGTTGCCATAATTGATTGAACCAAGAATTCTGCTCTCTAGTAGAAAATTTCTGAAGGATAATGTCCGACCATCAGTTCGTGACCTAAAGCTCAAGTGCAGTTGGTTTACACAACAAGGACAATGATCCCGAGCACAAAAGCAGGCCTACCTCTGAATGGCTCAAAACAAACACAAATAAGGTTTTGGAGTGGCCTAGTCAAAGTCTTGAATCCAATTGAGATGCTGTGGCATGACGTTAAAAAGGCAGTCCGTGCTCGAAAACTCTCCAATGTGGGTGAATCAAAACAATTCCGCCAAGAATGGGTAAAGATTCCTCCGCAGTGATTTAAAAGACTCATAGCCAATTATTGCAAACACTTGATTTCAGTTGTTGCTGCTAAGGGTGGTGCAACCAGATATCAGGTTTAGGGGAGGCAAATATTAGGTGAAAATAGGTCTTGATTAACTCTTTACCTTCAATAAATGAAATTATCATTTAAGCTGCATTTTATGTTTACTCACGTTGTCTTAGTCTTATGTTAAAATTAGTTGCATGATCCGAAACCGTTAAAAGTGACAAATAAGCAAAAATAGAAGAAATTGGTAAAGAGGTAAATGTTTTTTCCACAGCAGTATGTGGCTGGTTTTATGGATTGATTGCTGCTTATATGGATGGATTGCTTTTATATGTGTTTAACTTTCTCTGCATGGCTCAGTGCGTAATATTTAATAAATATAACTAATCATTAACCGTACAGGGTGTAAGAAGTTATAAAGGTGGTCACAGCACACTGCTTTGCCATTTAAAGCGAAAAAAAGACGTGCACCAAAACTTCTAAAGCAATGCGAGTATAACCCAATGCAATTGCTTTGCTAATACCAGTATTTTCAGGGAAAACTGTTAGAAATGGTTTTACACTATATGATCATATTCATATAGTTTCATTGGGGTCACATATCACCAAAACACTGCAGGAGAACCTCTCTATGAGTCTCCAAATTCAAATAAACTAAAATATAATTACAACAAATGATGCTAATTACCTATTATGTTGTAATAATAGGACATTATTGTTACCCCTATCCTCTGCAATGCACTTTCCTGTATTTCCCCTGCTTTGGTACTTAAAAAAAATCTCCCAAAACCCACTTCTTACACATTGACACCCTTCCTCCCATATTCCTTTAGCTTGCCTTTCCTAGTTTCTCTCCTGCAATACTAGTGTGGCTGGTTTAAAAGACAGTGGTGCTTTTACCTATTGAGTAATATACACACAAATCATGTTATATACTACTTGTGTCTGGTTTACCATTGTACAGCGCTATGGAATATGATAGCACTATATAAAACAGTAAATAATATGTTACATAGAAAGTATCTAAGACTGCAAAAGTAAGTGTAAGTATTCTTATTAACCTCTTAACGAGCAATGATGTGCCTGGTAAATCATGGCATTAAGTGAGCCAAACCGTGTTGCTTCAATCAAACGATTTTGCCTCCAGACCCCCCCTGAGAAGTCCAAAAATAAAAAAAAAGACATAGTTTATTCTTATGAGCAAGTCCTAAAATTAGCGCTGTATCTTCTCAAAAATCCTGGTATGAAAAGAGTTTAAAAAAATGCATTTTTAAAATGCTTCCCTCCCAACTATAGCCTTTTAGCCTCCATAAAACCTGACGGAACCATGCATGGGGGTATCGCTGTACTTGGTAGATGTTGCTGAACACATATTTGGAAGTCTTGTTTGGAAGTGACACCTACCAGGAACCGTAAATTCATTCCTGAAGTACAATGCATGCGGATAAAAACACACAAAAAAATTACCACTACAAAGTTTGACAAAGGCTGATAGAATTACTGCATTGAAAGAGTTAAAATACCAACATTTGAAATACCCTTGGTTGACTAGTTTTCAAAATTATATGGGTCGATGGGGGTAAATTGAAGTGGACAGATTCAAAGATGTCCCAAAAAGGACAAGGTGGTAGGATTAAAAGGTTTGGGAAAAAAATGGTTTGGAGATAGCGAAACGCTACCTATACTTATTGCCTTATAATGAAAAAAAACCCCATAAAGCATTTCTAAACTCAGGAAAAATATTAGAATCTATTTAGCAGGTTTTTCCATTAGCTTTTGTAGATGAGTAAAATATTTTTCACATAAAAGTCAGAAAAGGTAAATTAGATGATATGATCAAAATAGTGGTATCTGAATAAAGCCTTTCTTGTCCTGCAAAAAATAATATAATAGCCATTAATGATGATGAAATGATGGACCAACTCATCTTTCATGAAGTGAGTTTAATATGCTGTCAAATAGCTCTCATAAGGTTATTTGATAGTTTTACAAAGGTAAAAGAAGTTAACGTATATGAGCTTCTGTTTAACCCTCTAGGCTGCACAAAGATGACACATCCCAAAGACCTGTGTTCAATTTCAAGTTAGGCAATCTTGGGAGTAAGGATCAAGATCCAAGTTTAATTTATAAAGAAGGAAATTAACAATTTTTTTTCTTTGTTTTCCTATTTCAGCCTCCCAGGCAAGAGAGTCCTCCTCAAGCATTGTCCAGCAGAGCAGTGAGGAAGAGATTGCTCTAGATCCAGACAGCAGCACCCCAGAGCTCGTCCCACCCAATTTAATTACTTGTCAGGAAGTTCCTGAAATTTGTGATTACATTTCTCCACTTATTTTTTCAAACAAGTCTTTAAGTCAAGAACCAAGTGAAGAACAGGAAAGTAACACAAGTAAAAATGTGACCCATCTGGATGTTGCCTTTAATGCTACTCTCACCTGTGGACAAAGAAAAAACGTAGATTCAAAAAATAGCCCCATCATCCCAGTGCAGAAACACAGTGCTCCTCAGAGTGACTTATTATTCAGACAGGTCCAGTTAAGTCCACTTGTATCTAATAGTCCGGATTGTGGGGTCACCCCCAGAAATATTAGACAGCTTGTCATCCCAATCAAAGACATAGAGGAAGAACATGAAATTAAGAGCAATAGAAAGGCAGTTAAGAGGAAACAGACTTCAGAGGATTCAGATGCAACATTGTCTGATTTGGAAAGTGTTAGGGAACAATCGGGGTCTGTGCACAATGTCTGTGTGCAAGAACAAAATGAGAGTAAGAACAATGAGTATTTTGGAGAAAATGAGACAATAGTGCTTGAAACAGACGATGAAACGGATAGCATGAATAATATACTTTTAGGGGAAAGAGGGGAAAAAGAACCTGATGCTTATTTTCAAAAAGGGCAAGTAGAACAAGGAGTGGTTAGAAAGATTAACATGGCGCACTCTAAACCTTGTGGAAGGAGTCTAGCCAAAAGAAAGCCACCACTTCATTTTGAATCTGCTGCAGCTCAAAGCCTCACCAAAAGCAATGAAAATGAAGTGACATCCACAGAAGGAGCTACAACCAGTAGAATCATCCCGAATGTTCCCGGGGGGCACACTCAAGCACAAACACGCACCCCCAAAGTAGCAGCACCTGTCATAGAGCTGAACCCAAAGAAGTTGGTAAGGAGATGAATGCTATCTTTGTGGCTTAAATTCTGTATGTATTTTTCAGGAGTTTTTCCCCTGTGTTTTAAGGCACGAGTGCAAAAGAATAACCGCCTTTTCACCCCCTTTTGAAATTCCTGCATTAATGTTAATTAGCTTTACGTCGTGCCATAGGCCAACGGGTGACTTACATGAGCAGTTGGGCTGATTGTGTTCAGAGCTCCCCTCTTCTGTATTGGTTTGATCCACAGACTAAAACAAGAAGAAATATAACTATGCGGTTGCTAACCACTGCCTTCATCTAATGAGCATTGTTTACTGCAGTGCTGGAACATCCAACACTGCTACATATTTCAGTAATTTCCATGGCAGTTTGAAACCATGTAATATAATTGTATGCATGTCTGACCTGCGTTCAGTAACCAATCTCTCATGACAGTGGGGTTTCCGCTTAGCAGTTTCATTCATGTTGCTTTTAAAACCCCTCTTGCAAGTTAAAAGCTAAATGGGCAAACTTGTTTCAATAGATGATTTAAGAGGAAGAAAAATAACATGATATCCTTTTATGTGCCACGATGATATAATATTTGAAAACCAATGAGTACATGTTAGTAGGTTGGAACAGTGCAGTCCAACCATTACTTTGGTAATAATGGGGCACATTTATACTATGTGAACTAATCCTTCTGATTGAACTGGTTGAACATTATGAAACTATAAGCTCAATTTAAATGTACACAACCAATGTTCTGTATCACATAATTGCATTTAAATAGAAATTCAATTTTATTAGCTACATTAATATTAATACCAGTCCCTTAGTTTAATAGCTGTGTCTGAAATCAAACTTGATGGCTAAAGACCGACCATTGATTGTGATGAAGGTAGACTTCTTAAAGGGGGTTTTGATGTTGAAAGACAATACAAAAATTCAAATAGAAAATTTTGGAATAAATCCTCTGCTCACCAGCGTGTTGTAGTTTCCTGTATCTAGCCGCCAGTTTATAATCTGTTTCTATCTTTACAGAGGCACTATGATGGAACTCTTTTCCAGTATAAATACAAGCTTCCATCGGCAGATCTCTGTGCTCGTGTTAATTCCATAAGGTTAGTTCTGTCTATTATATTGTGGTATATATTTTTTTGTAACCTTGGTGGTGAGTTTGTGCGATACCATGGCTATTTCCCCTCATTTTGTAATCAGTCTACAATATACTAGAGTTAATCTCAAATTCTTCATGTAACATTGTGTAATATTTGTTCAGTGCACTTACAGAGCCTTTAACATTAATCTGAAAGGTGAAGTCTATTGGGCTCCTTGTCATTTCACATGGTATTCTACATAATTACTGCATAAATTCTGGAAACGGATTGATATTTTCATCAACTTAATTTTAATAATGTGTATCCCCAGCTGTGAACACCAACCATCGCTAGCTCCAGCTTTGGTTCAGGCACAGATTCATTAGATTTGTTGTGAATGCTGAGTGACAGATTATGGATTTTTTTTTCTGGGAAAAACATTTTATGAAATTTACAAATAGTAACAAGTCAGCTTTTATCTGTTATTAGATCATGCTGTAGTTAGTGCAGTGATTATAGGCCATGCATAATTGGTGCCATTTTTCATGTTTTGTTTTTCCCCATACAGGCTTCCACCAGACCTCTGTGAGTGGGCTGTAAAGATACTTTCAGAAAAACATTAAGTTCAATGGACGGACTTTGAAGTATTTATAGTCTTAATAAATACATTAGCTGTGGGAATAGGACTGCATCTAAAGGCTATAACTGAAATAAAGGTAAATTAAGGAGGAACAAGTTTTCTGACCAGTTAACCTTTACATCTGGTATCACCAATAGCTTAAAAAGTCTAGACTGCTTGGTTTTTGGTTTCTTTTGGAAAACAAAAACAAACAAACTGAAACAAAAGCAGCCATCCATATGCAAAAAAATATTTGATAGCTCTGGGATCAAACTGTAATATATTTAACAATGTTTTTTTCTGCTGTTGTGGGACTTTGCTTGTATCCATCTTTACCTACCTGTATGAATAGTTTGCTAATTGTAAATAATCCAGGCTGGAGAAACCCATTGGTTTTCAGTAATATTTCTAGAACGTGTTCTGTAAAAATGATTTACAATGTTAAGATAATAAAATGTTGTACATGCACACATATTGCAGTCCATATACAGAGTGGCTAATTTCTGCCGTATGTACCATTAACCAGAGGAAAACCGCTGAATGAGTCAAGTAATATGTTTCAATTAAGCCTATTATTTAAGAGTTTATTGCCAATATTTTCTTGCATACCTGGGAGCCAGCTTTCAAGAGTCCTTCCCAAGCAAGATCTTCAAGAACATTTTAATACAGGCCACATACTTAAGACAGTTTTATTTTTGTAACAGGAATTTGCATATGAATTTGAAGGAGATTTGCCGTTTCAACTTTACTGCCTTTAATGCATATTAGGGTTCACTTGGCCATCTTCTCCTGCAAGAAAGGCTGTGTTGCCCTATATATATCTACCTTAAGTGTGCATTGCCAGCTCAGCCCTTTTTTGTGCTACCATGTTTCCCCGAAAATAAGACATACCCATAAAATAAGCGGTAGCAGGATTTCTAAGCATTTGCTCAATATAAGACATAGTGATAGGTGTGGCTATGCAGTGAGGCATAGAGGGAGGAGACATAAAAAGTGAAAGAAAAAGTCTCCTCAGTGAAGTGAGGAGCAGGGGGAAGAAGTAAAGCTGTGGCTGTCATTTTACGGGACATACTAAAACAAATGACAAAATGGAATGCCCATAGACTTTAATGGGGAGGGATGCCCATAGACTATATAAAACCCTCTGACATATCATATAGATCTTTGGCACATATACTCCCCTAGTACACACACAGGATCTAAAACTCAGATTATGTTGGATTATAGATGTGTTCTATGGAATGACAGTATTGAGGGAATGCCCATAGGATATAATGGGAGAAAAATAAAACCTGTTTTTCACCTGTCATTCCATAGAAAACAGCTATAATCCCACATAATCTGTGTTTTAGATCAAAATCAATTATTCTTTTCCCTTCCATTATAGTCTATGGGCATTCCTTCCCATTATAGTCTATGGGCATTCCATTTTGTCATTCGTTTTAGTATGTCCCTCACCAACACTTCCCTAATAGTAGGTGGATCAGTCTATGCCTCGTTTAGCATATTTATTTATATAGCGCCAGCAGATTCCATGGAGCTGTGCCATTTTCTGCCATGCCATGATCATTTCTGGCTGTGAGTGCACCGTCTTCATCTCACATGCCTTTACCAGGGGATTTCCATTGGAGATTTCCACAATCCCCTTTTCCCTTCTGTCTGTGTCCATCCTCAGTCTCTCCATGTCTGTTCTGGTCAGTCACATGGATCCTGTATATGATTTTTCTTTCTGAAAATGTAATGATTTTGTTGGAGGGGGTTGTAGATCAGTTGTAAAGCCCCTCAATCAGAAGTGGTAGAGTTTAGTAGGGTAATGGAATTTAAACATTTGCCAGGAAATCATATAGCTGCCCTGAAACAAAGACATCAGTGTTAAGAAACACACAGGCTAGATGGGCCCAATGGTTCATGGTTGTAATTCAATCTCTCTGTCTGTCTGTTTGTTTTGGAAGCAAACATGGCCAATGTAGTCCCACAGGGTACCTCACAACAGCCAAGGGAGTGTGGCACCACAATATCACTTAAGAATATTGGCACCTTAATTACAGTAAAGTCTTTAACACTGTCACACTTTCCTGAAATAGAGCAAAAAATGTTTGTAGCCCATCCATGGGCACTGGCTAAAGAGAAGACTTAGCCCTTCATTAAAGGTAAGACCTTTTCTCTTAACAAAAATCATCTTCCCCATGTAGGTTACAGGTTGTATTCTAATGGCCTTCCCCCACAAAGACCACCCTGAGCTGATTGTTTTTCGTGACAATTGAAATAAAATCCTTTCCCTTAGATATACTCGTTAGTCCCCAGGTTCCTGTTGGTGTTGAGGACCTGCTTATCGCAAGGTTGTAAGATAAGCATTTAGTGTCATTGTCTAAGACAAGATTTGGTCGAGATCTCATAAACAAGAGTGATATGTTTGGCTAATGTGTCAAGCTGTCAAACACCCTGCATTATGTTAAGACTACAGTTTCATTGGAACAGAAAAAGACCAAAATATTAAAGCTTCTTCTTTCTAAGGTTATCCCCAAAATGCTTCCATACTTTCAGCTTTTAAACAAATGCAATAATTACAAGAAAATATAAAATTCGGGTACTGTTGACGCGCACAGCCAGAGGCCTTTCTTACGCCTCTTTAACACAATTCCCCTGTCTTTTTTTTACCACCTGTTTCTGTCTTCTTTTTTAAGTCATCATCCTCTCCCTTTTTTTTTTAGTCGATGGGTACCAATAACTCAGGTGTGACATGTTAGATACAAAATTATTTGTGAAAATCATACCGTTCTAGCATTTTGAAAATGGTTTATTGCTTTTGTGTTTACCAAGTAAAAAAGCAAGAGCGAGTGCCATTAAGGTCTGTGATGCTCCTGAAAGGCTGCATGGTCCTGCATCAATTGTCTATTTTGTCACATTAACGGCTCGGTGGAGTTTGTTATCCCAGTTTGCAGGTAATGGAAGTATGGAAAATGCTACACCCAATCACAAATGGAGTCTTGCTGAGCCAATAGAGACGCAACTCCCACCTACGAAGTGAAATGAATTATTTAAGTGTGTATTTTATTTCTATATTCCTTTGGTATGTAGTTGTCACTGCCTGTACCTTTAGAGGGAGGCTATAGAAAATGCTAATTTGGTTGGTGAACCAGCTTGGTGAAGCCTTCTGCTTTCCCTCCTCCAGTGTGAGGATTTGTGGACTGTTGTACAAAAGCAAACATAGGGGTTTAACTTGAGTGAATTTGCAGCTCTGGGCAAAATAGTCCTGGCTATTTGTGGATTGTTGCTATAACCGACCACCTCAATATCAGAAGCAAATCTGCGCCGGGGACTTGATTTAAACTCCTTGACTTTGCTATACATTGTAATTGCCAAATTATTAATACGCTGCGTAAAAAACTTGGCTGGCCCTGTATAATGCATAGCTAAGTCAATGAGGTGTTGCTAGAAAATCCCTGACCTTTAAATTATGCGCTATACAGGAGCAGCTCAGCTCTTCTAGCAAGAGGAACCTGTAAGTATGGGCCCTATGGACTCTCCCGTCAGCCCTCCTTCCAGGGAATATGCTCCAATTAAGGCTGCTGAAGGCTTTCTCCCGCCTGATGAGCCAAGACAGGCTTATCCTAGTCAATCAGGCTGGGAAACCTGGGCTGGCTGCTGAGTGGTTGCTGGAGTCAGCTGACTAGGCTCAGCCAATCAGAGGCTGCCTCCTGATTGGTGGGTGATGTCACCTGACCAGGGCTGACCAATCAGAGAGTGGGGAACCTGGGCCAGCTGCTGATTGGTTGCTGGAGTCAGCTGACTAGGCTCAGGGTTTTGTCTGAAAAACAGGTTTAATTTTTCTCCCATTATATCTTAGGGGCATTCACTCAATACTGTCATTCACCTGTCATTCCATAGAACACAGCCATAATTCCACTTAATATGAGGTTTAGAACCTATAACTGTACTAGGAAAGTATACATGACAAAGATCTATATGATATTTCAGAGGGTTTTATCTGAAAAACAGGTTTGATTTTTGTCCCATTATATCCTATGGGCATTCCCTCAATACTGTTTTTCACCTGTCATTCCATAGAAAGCAGCTATAATTCCACACAGTACGAGTTTTAGATCCTGTGGGTGTACTAGGGGGAGTATGTGTGCGAAAGATCTATATGATATGTCAGAGGGTTTTCTCAAAAAAAAAAAAAGTTTAATTTTTCTTCCATTATATCCTATTGGACATTCACTCAATACTGTCATTCACCTGTCATTCCATAGAAAACAGCTATAATCCCACATAGTATTAGTTTTGGATCCTTTGTGTGTACTAGGGGAGTATGTGTACCAAAGATCTATATGATATTTCAGAGGGTTTTGTCTGAAAAACAGGTTTACTTTTTCTCCCATTATATCCAAGCGGCATTCACTCAATACTGTCATTCACCTGTCATTCCATAGAACACAGACATAATTCCACTTAATATGAGGTTTAGAACCTATAACTGTACTAGGGGAGTATACATGACAAAGATCTATATGATATGTCAGAGGGTTTTCTCTAAAAAAAACAAGTTTGATTTTTCTCCCATTCTATCCTATATGGGCATTCATTCAATACTGCCATTCACCTGTCATTCCATAGAACATAGTTATAATTCCACTTAATATGAGTTGTAGAACCTGTAGCTGTATTGGGGGAGTATATGTGCCAAAGATCTATATGATATTTCAGAGGGTTTTGTC
>VKOC01023097.1:0-14388 GCA_009364415.1 Spea multiplicata
GGAAGTTGTCTACGCGAATCGGGTAGAGCTCTACACGCTGTCCAGACTAAGCACCAGGGACTCAGAAGCACCGGTAACTTTGGAGGAGGGAGGGGGAGGGAGTGTTAAACGGGGGGCATAAGGCATTTCTGGAGGCAGAGTGCTCTGTGAAATGCCTTTTAACCCCTTAATGCCACTCTGGCTCCACAAATGCCTTTTAACCCTCTATACGCCACTCTGCCTCCTGAAATGCCTTATACCTCCCTATATGCCACTGTGCCCCATAATATGCCTTTTAACCCCCTAAATGCCAAAGTGGCATATAGGGGTATAAGGCAATTCTGGAGGCAGAGTGGCACATATGGGGTCAAAAGGCATATCATGGGGCACAGTGGCATATAGAGGGTTAAAAGGTGTATCATGGGGCACAGTGGCATTTAGAGGGTTAAAGGCTATCATGGGGCACAGCTGGCATATAGGTGTATAGGCACTTTCTGGGGGGGCAGGTTCGTAAAAAGGGAAATAAAAAAAACAAAATATTTTTCCCATCATGGGCTTTTTTATTAACAAACAATTGTTCACATAGTATACATGAATTAACATTTACTGGTAAAACTTTTTTCTTATAGGGTCGTCTTATATTCAGGCTTTTTCGTTTTTCCTAAATTAATATTCAGATTTTGGGGGTCGTCTTATAATCGAGCAAATACGCTAGATTGTAGGCTCACAAGTGCAGGGCCCTCTTCTCCTTTGCACCAGTTTGTTATTGTATGTGTTTTTGTATGTGAAATTGTTCTACTGACTAACAGCACTGCGGAATCTGTGGGGCATTATAAATAAATGTAATGTAAATGTAATGTAATTTTCTTTTTATGACCATTTCAATCATAGTTTCTGAGCATAATTTGCAGGTTCATCCTCAGGGTGGCAGGGATATTTTTGTTCTTACCTTAAAGGAGCCATGCTATAGTGCATAACATTATCTTTAATAACATTACACTGAATATATGTGTTGACGGTGGTAACATAAGCTAACTGGCCTGGTGTCTACAGCTGATTCAGGTAATGGTTGGTAATAAACCAACCAAGAACATGTTTGTCAGACAGCATGCACAATTTTACTATCCAGTTCTGTTCGGATTTTTTAGATAAAGAGAATTTATAAAATCTCCATAACACTCATTGATTGACTACTGCTTATCTAATTACTCTACCTATTTGTTGTATTGTAGATACACAGTGATGCTTCTGGCAGTGACCCAAAATCATCGAAAACAGAGGAATCCAGTGGGCAATTGTCCATGCCTCCTTGCAAACCTTTCTATGTCCTGGTCTTCACAGGGTGTTGGGGGAAAAATTTACCAAACTAGTTGCATGGCTGGTTTACATGACCTGTCACCACAGTTTTTTTTAGACTCAAAGGGACAATTTATTATTGAACTTTAGTATTAAGAAACATTTGTTGTTTGTACTGACACAACCATCTATACAATCTTTCAAAAGTCAATACGACCAATATATCATTTTTTTCACTTGTAGGATATGTATATGAGTGGATAGATTTATCTGCAAATTAACATGTTTACAAATCATTTGATCATGCTGTGACTCATGGGAGCTTTCGAACTGCTTTCCTTCATGAAAGTCTAATAGATGCGACACTCAGTATGCCTTCATAAGCACAAGATTCTATAAAATCTGAAGTATATGGTGATGTGTTTCTGACCCCAATGCTGATGAGAGCATGAATTCAGTAAGTAAATAGTAAGTTTCTACTAAACTCCAGTGCCAAAAACAGATCTTCCCATTTCCCATTGTGCTCATTATCATTTCCTTTCCTTATTTCTCTCCCTTAGGCAAAGCTATATGTTGTTCATGGCTTGTCATCCATTCTTCCCATATCGATTTGAGTGTGTGTGTGTGTCAGGTTCTAGCAGGACTGGTTGAGAGGGTGGCCAAGTTCCTGGTTCGCCTCCCGGACTTCGCTTTGGATCAGGGCAGGCGGCAATCAGGCAATGGTGCAACAGCGGGTAACAAGCTGGGTCAGGATATGAGAGAAACACAAGTAGCAACACAGACTAGGTCTTAGCAGAGCAAAGCTAACAAGAGGGCTCAATAACTAAGCACTGATTGAAGGGTGTGCAGGGTTTTTATACTGGTCCACAGATAGAGGCCCTCTGGCTCCTGGGTACTCCCGCCCTCACCTGTAGTGCTATGCAATTCCCCTAAGGGATTGTCACCCTCTTTCTCTGCCTCCCCTATCTCCACCAATGAGATAGGATCCATGGATGCCGGGACATGCCTCCCCCACCGCCCCCAGCATGGAGGTGCTCGTGGGTCGTGGAACGCAATGATGTAGCGGACGCCGCGGGAAGAACTGGAGGAAGGGGACGCAGCCCTCCTCATTAGGTTGAGAATATTGTGTGCGTCCAGAGTATACAATATTTCAGGGCAGAGTGTCCCAAAAGAGAGATCCTGCTGAGTTATTTTCTGTCCAACCGGGTTGAGCCTTTTGGGCTTGAGCGGCTGTGGGACTTTGTGATGATCTTCCAAACGCCAGGGACAAACTCTTTGGAGCACAGACAGCATAACTAGAGACAAGCCGTAGTCCGGAAAACAGAGTTCAGGATAGTCATATAACAAAGCCGAGGTCGGGAGAAAGAGAACAGAGTAGTCAAGGTCAAGCTGGGGTGAAACTAGGAAAATACAGAATTTACAGGGGCAGAATACGCTATGACTATCACAGGTATGAGGGTACAGTGTTCTTGTCTCTGGGGCCTATAGATGGCTTCCTATGAGATATTGGTGCCAACTTTGGATTGTGGTGCCGAAATGCACACCATAATGTGTGCACTCCTGCTGCCAACTTTAATATGGCTCAGGGAAAGGCACCCAAAATTCCATACTACTGTCAACTACCATCTACAGATAGAGAAGCTGTAAAGGCTGAAAGGTCTTCCCCTTTAAACACAAGCTACAGCAAAACAGGGGAAAAAACCCAGGAAAAATACAGGTTATTGTTGTTCTTCTTCATTTTAGATTATATGTAAAGATTGTTTTTAGTTGATTGCTCCATCTGGCAATATATGTCCCCCCATTACTGACTACCTAATTCCACCCCAGCCAGGCTGCACATTAAGGAAAACAGCGGGAGATGGTTTTTAATGATGTGAAAATGCTTTGAGTAATGAATTGTTTTGGATGTGCATTTTTTGTTTGCTCACACACGCAAGTGTGTTTTCAATGAATATTACATGAATAATAGATCTCCTTGTTTACACAGTTACAGTCTTAATTAGGGAGCAACAACCACTTATGATAATTAATACATTTTTGATTCAGTGCAGGAAGAAAATAATAATGTTGCAATTTCGGATAAGTGCTCGTAGTGTTTCAGATATGCAAATTCCCGGAAAGAGTAGTGGAATTTTGAAGAGGTTGAGTGTTCAATGTCATCAGTATTAAGAAGGGACATATAAAATTACTTGTATGCTGTAAAATAGGTTACTTTTGTAGGACTGCTAATTCAGTTCTGTATTAATCACTTCTTCAAGTAAGATAATATACAACAAATATTTTGTAGTAAACAATGGCAGATGGCAGTGAAAATTATTAATTAAGGAGATACACCTAATAAGATGCTTACATAAAACATATCAGTAGAATATCACACTTCCTATCTCATTGTTCAAATAAATATGAAAAAATCATTTTAGTCACTATTTCACCCTGGGGAGATCTTTTGAATGGTGGCTATTCTTTTAAGAGGGTTTCTCATTGTACATGCAGGACAGCAAGAAGTGGAGAATGAAGAAATCATGTTGTACAATTACAGAGAAAAGAAGAAAGGGTAACATGGTGCTCTACACTTTTAGAGAGACCTAAAAGAGGGATATTGATAACTTGTTGAATGATCATACAATCACCATAAAACCCATAGATAGAGAAGAAGCTTTGGAAATAATGAATATAAAAGCCCATGTTGTTAGATTCTCTGAGTAATAATAAACATTTTGGTAACAGTGACAGTGATCCCACATGATGTTACAGAGGAATGTGTTAAATATATATTAAAGGGTGCTTTGTCTGAGAATAATGAAACATAATGAAATCAGGATCCAACAAATTTATTTGTCAGAGATTAGTAAAAATCACCAGCTTTCACCTGCTGGCCCATTATGGCAGTTCTTAACTTTATCTTTTTAATGGCATAAACGGAGATGTTGAAAATGTGATTCTGGTTATAAATGTTGTATATTCAGTTTATATTTTTGTACTTCATAATGGAGTGGTGCAAGCAGTGATATCATATTTAAAATATATAGTAATAGTATATTCAGTAGCACATTTACAGTATGGGCAGTGAAGATATTAAACAAAGAAAATGTAAAATTGCAATAAAATTGACACACTCTAAGAAATATTGGTACAGAATTAGAAGAGGGCCTTGCTTTTGTGTCTTGTAATCTGTTGGATGGTCAAAAGGGAATAAGGGGAATAAGGCAATAAAAGATTGCTTGGGAGAGGCAGAGAGTGGGAGAGTACCTTTGTGGGGAGTTGCAATAATCCAAACAGGATACCAAAAGGAAATTAATTAATATTTGGGTTGATTCTTGTGTGAGGAAAATAGAAATTGGACATTGGCTATAGAAAATAAATTGGGAAACTTTACAGAGACTGAGAATTATGTTTCAAAGATGCTGAGCTTTATTCTTATTGAGAATGTTTTATGTTCGGGGGTGTTTTCCCCCTGCAAACGAAGAGGACTGCAATTATATTGATTGTTGTCCCCACTTATGTGACTCATGAACATAATGGAAGAGAAATGTATAAGCACTAAGAAGCTCCCAATGATAAGATATGAAAACGTATTGTTATATGATATTTTTAGTTGGTTAGGTAGACCCTATATCCATTGTTAAAATATAGTTTATATTCTGGTGTTACCTCTGTTGTGTATTTGCCATTGTTAAGTATGTGAGGAGAATAGTCCAGTCCAGTCCCAATAAAGTGTCCTCTTGCATTCTGACTGGTGTGTTGTGACCGGTGCTAGAGTTCTTTGGGACCTCTTTTTCCCTGGAGGAGCATTGGAGCAGCTACCCGTCTAGTAAATACATAGCAGTTTTCCAGAGGAGGGGTGACTAAGCACTCGCTGATATGAGTACAAGGCCTGAAAAGACACATATTCATTCTGTATTTTTGGGTACTTCTCCTTGTTTCATCTGTTAACATTGTAGTAGTGCCATCAAAGGGGTTGTTATATACATCACACTTTCTCGGCAAAGTGACAGCATTTCTAACTTCCTGTTCAGGAGAACTACATCATTATTCCACACTTTTCCTTCACAAAGTTATTCTTCCTGTTTTAAAATGCAAAACTTTAAGAAACAGAAAGCAAATAAAGTAGTTTTACTGCTTTTGCCACCAATCACAATTTTCCAAGGGGGAATAATACCTTAGTTTTAAATTAAATAGCTTCAATATGTATTTAAAATTAAATAGCTTCAATGGTATTGTTAGTTTTCATAAATATGTTATTGTAAAAATTGTGAAGATAGCAGTTCTTTTTAATTAGCAAGTATGGCTAAATTATCGTTTTATTTCTGAACTTAGTAGGCATATTTTTGCAATCTCTTTGAAATCTTAAGGGCTAAAGAGTTCTTTAGAAATTTATATATTATATAAATATATATCTATATATTATAAATATATGGATTAAGGTCTCTGACTGCCACAGGTTATAAGGAGGCAGTAATTATTTACATTTTTTATATGGCCACAGCAAGCTTTAATATACATAAACAAATATCTGACCTTATAGCGTATATTCCGGCGTATAAGAACGACTTTTTACCCCAAAAAAATCTTTAAAAAATGGGGGGCTCGTCTTATACGGCCGGGTACTGTACCACAGCGCGGAGGTTCCCACGAAGCCACCAATCTCTATAAATGCACTTACGCGCGCGCTTTTGGATGCCGAGCACGGAGGGATGCCAGTGCAATGTAGCGGCGCCGCGGCATTCAAATTGTGGCCGGCGCGTAGTGAATGAGGGAGCAGGGAAGCCCGAGGTCTGGCACTTCAGACCTCGGCTTCGCCTGCTCTCTTCAATCACTACGCGCCGCTTTGATGCGAGGCGGCAGGGATGACGTGCATGTGCGCCGGCGCTCGGCATGCATAGCCGCGCGCGTAGTGGATTAGAGGAGGGAAGCCGGAGGTCTGGAAGTGGCCAGACCTCGGGCTCCCAAGACCAGGATGAAGAAAGAAGAAGAAGATAAGGTAAGAGAGTGGGGAGAGAAGGGGGGAGAAATATATAGTATGTATATATATATATATAATGTATATACAACAGCACACAGCACTGGTGTGTGTGTATATATATATATATCATATATATAGTAATAGTAGTATATACACACACCATACACTGGTTGGTGTAGTATATAATCGTATATATATATATATATGTATATATATAGTAGACACACACACGACGTATGTGTGTAATATAGTATATATATACGTATATTACACACCAACCACACGTGTGGTGTGTATATTATATATATATATATACACATAACGTGTGGTGTGTGTATATATATAATACATATTATATATAAATATATATATATATATATACACATACGTGTGTGTGTATATATATATATATATATATACATATATATATATACTATATACACATACGTGTGTGTGTATATATATATATATATATATACATATATATATATGTGTGTAAAGGCAGGGGTGTGTGTGGTGAGGGCAGTGTATAAATGTGTATGTATGGACAGGCATATGTGTAGATATATATATAGATATATATACATATCTACACACATATATATATATATATTATATATATATATATACACATATATATATTATATATGTGTGTGTGTGTGTGTGTGTAAGGGCAGTGCATGTATGTATATGTCAGCCAGCAAATCAACCAGCAAATCACCGGTAAGGTACATCGCTTGCCGTGACTGGCTGGTTGTTGTACGCTGGGTAGAGGGGTAGTCTTATACGGCGAGTATAGTCCAAACTCTATATTTGGACTGTAAAAGTTGGGGGTCGTCTTATACGCCCAGTCGTCTTATACGCCGGAATATACGGTAATTACAACTTTGATATTTATAGAGATACAACACCACTTTTATCATAAACATAGGTTATAATATAAGTTTGCACTGATACACCATGCAATTAAGGTATCATTTTAGATGTCTATACTGAAATATTATTATGTGGCATGTAAAACAAAACAAATTAGTATGTATAATTGCATGAACATGAAACAAAATTCATAATCAACAATAAAAAGTCAATTGTGTGAAACAAATATGAGAAGAATACCATTGGTTTGACATTACAAGATTTTATAATAAAGTGTAAAAGTTTTCTGGTAATATTTCTAGTTTCTAGACATAAATTAGCAAACCAATGTACTAGTTAAGCATCTACTGTCTTGCAGGTCTATTGATTAAGTGCAAGTGCCTACTATTCAGCAAAAACTGTAACTTAAAAAAATATACAAAAATAAGGGAGTCCACAACCTAAAAAAATCTATAAAGAGCCTAAAAAACATCTATCTAAGGCATGAATATTGAGAATTCTGTAACACTATATGGCCAAGCCTGCCACTACGTCTATGTACCCAAAGTTTGGCGAGTCTGATCTAATTTTTTTGGACTATTATTACCCACCAAGAAGCTGAAAACGGCGAGTTTGCAGTGGTGCCTTCCCCTCACTTTTCATGTGATGGAACATATGTACCTGTTTTATTCTTGTTGGTTTACTGGCTCAAAAATGGTGAATGAGGGGATGGTGTTTTTCTATGTCATATGGTCACATCGCACAAGCCGACTAATCATGATTTAATATTTCTATGTTTGCCAAGCAATAAACCAATTACTAATTCACATTTTAGGGATTTGTAAATGCTTGTATCTGATAAATAATGCATGCAAAGCTTACTTCCATGTGAAAAAGTGGCCACTGGTTACATCAATTGAAAAATCCTTTTTTTACTATAAGATTATGTGATTAAATATTTTCAGGCTCCAAGCTCATTGTTTTTGCTGACTTTCTGTGTGTGTACTCGTGTTAACAATTAAGGCAGGTACATAGAAATTAAACTTCTCAGTGTTCTGTATTTTAAAAAAATACGGTACAGGGGTTTCTGTTGTAAATGTCGGCCTTCTAAATTCCCTTCTGAAATGTAAAGCAACCAAATGTTTGCAAGCTGTGCATTGTGGTGTAGTGCATGATATCTTTGTGTGGAATACTAACACAGATTATAATTGGTGTTTGCATTTTAAACACACGAGGAGGCACCAGATCATGATGTGGCATAGAGCCATTATCATAATTCTCATTATTTTGCTTGGTCAGATGTGATTTTCTGAAATACTCACACACAATGTTAACCCCTTTGTACTAAGAGAACAATGGTGTAATGTACTTGCTTGTGCACTACTGGATTAAATATTTTGGGAAATATACGAAAACCCCAATAATATTTTTTTTTTTATGGAACTTTTGTTTCATTATATGTTTTTGCAACATCTCATGATTCAAAAACATTCTATTGTTTATGTTATATTAAATGTATTTTACATTGTCCCTCTTGATCTTCTTTTGTCAAATGATATACTGTATTATTGTTCAGAAGGCTACCAGATGGCAATGTTGGTGCATTTATAACTTGCATTTTCAACAACTTCAGCTCAGCTCAGCTCAGCGTAACACAGCACTTCTAAATGCCCTGTTGCAGCTTCTGCCTTCACTTCCAAAACTCTCTATGTGCAGGGGCAGATTAACAATGGGAAAAATTGGGGGTGCATCCAAACTCAGTTTGACTATCTCAGAGAAGACCAAATCAGAAACTGTAACCTTGGAGGTAGAATACATTAAACAGTTATTGTGTAGGGTAGACATAAATAATATTTCCACAAAGAAAACACAAAGAAAGGAGAGATGGTGGCAGTGAGCACAGTCCAGCAGGGTTTCGCACACACCTCCACACCCTCAGAGTTGGTGCCAAGGTTGGATGTTGTAGAAGGGACTAATCCCGGGACTGCAGTGGGGCTGATCCAGGCTAAAATATAGAGTGTCAAAATCGAGGCAGCCTGCTCCAATTGAAGACAAGATCTAGGGGACGAGTCAGGAGACCGTTCCACTTTTCTTAAAGGTCACTTGGTAAGGCTTTAAAATATAACTTGATGAAAAGTTAATAAAGATCCCTAAAAAGGATCTTCGAATATCAATTCGGAGTGCTTGGAAAATAAAGTACCCTAGGAAGCACATTAATCTTTAAAACAATGTTGTGCCCAAACCAAGTACTAGGAGACTTAGCTCATATGGCCAAGACTCTCTCCAGGGTGGAAAAGAGAGGAAGAAAATTATCCTGAAAAATTCTTCCAACATTAGTTGAAATGAGGGTGCCCTAATACTTAATAATCCTACCACACCACTGAAAAGGGAGCTTGTGTCGTGATGTTAGTTTTAAGAATTTCGAATTTAGCCACATTCATTTTAAGGTTAGAGAAGGAGCTGAACAAATTCTATTATTTAATAATATTGGGCAATGGGATCAAAGACTGTGTTCAAATGAACAGCAGGTCATCTATATACTTAGCAAGTCTGTGTTCCCAGTTGGCAGTAGGGTAGCCATGTTTAGTAGAGTTATCTATGACCAGGTTTAAGATGGGTTCCAAGGAAATAATAAAACAGACAGGGTCAGCCCTGTCTCAGTGAGGGCAAAACTTCAAGTCTTCCCATGAACTAGAACAAAAGCCCTTTGCCACGAGAGGTTATGAAGGAATGGGAAATCGTAGCTGATATTGCCGATGAAACAGGAAAGAAGTGCCTGTAAGATGTCACACCAGCACTAATGAGTGTTTGAAAGTCACCAAAACCCCGGACTATACAACCACAACACACAATCACAAGAAAACAATAGGCTGAGGTGGGGGAAGCAAGGTTGACAGCAGAGTAGTAGGAATGCAGCATTAATTTATTGTGCAAAAAGATCAGACATGGATTAAGATTTCTGCCAACTACGTTCTGCAGTGGGGGAACAACGTCGTAGGTGTCGGGTTAAAGTGGTGTGCCAGGGTTGGAAACGGGCACCTCATGAAGAGCGAGTAGTAACTGGGGCTCCATCCTCAAGAGCAGATATGAGGGTGGAGCTATAGAGAGAGGTTTCATTGTTAGGGCACAACATGTTTGGGATAGGTGAGAGAAGAGGGGGTAAATTGAGAATTTCTGAAGGTTAATAGAGCTAAGGTATCTGATATATAAGGGCTTCCACAAGATTTTGGAGTGGTTCTGTGGAAATTTTTGCTTGTTCATCCAGTAGCGCAGTTGCGAAGTCAGGCAGTGATGTTGGACGAGAATGCCTGGCTCTCAATCTCCGTTCCAGTTGATCCCAAATGTGCTCGATGGGGTTGAGGTCAGGGCTCTGTGCAGGCCAGTTAAGTTCTTCCACACCAAACTCATCCAACTGTGTCTTCGTGGACCTTGCTTTGTGCACTGGGACACAGTGATGCTAAAATAGAAAAGGGCCTTCCTTAAACTATTCCCACAAAGTTGAAAGCATAGCATTGTCCAAATGTCTTGTATGCTTAAAGGGACAGAAAAAGCTGTGTAGGAGGACTAAAACTGGTCAGAAACAGTCAAACCCACTAACAAGTTGAGGTTGCGGAACCTCTTAACAGCCATTGAAAAATATACGGTAAACCCATGTCATTGGGTTAAACAAGCATTTAACGCAATCAGCGATGTTGCTGCAAAGCCCAAGTGGTTTTGCTGCAATGCCTCGATATTAAGACATTCAGCAATACCAAAAAAGTTGCTGGGGCCCCATCTCAGAACCCTTCAAATTCACCATATTCAATATAGCGACATCTAGCTGCTTAAAAAGAAATTGGGAAGCGATTAAGCCGTATTGCTGAGATCGGTAAAACTGCATGAGCTAATACAGGTATTGTGTTTGCAAATTGGTTATAAATACTATATGTATATACAGTTAGACACTGTATATATTTAGCCCCTTCAATCCCAGGATTTTTTGGTACCTCAAGTCCCAGAGCAATTTTGCCATTTTTGCGGTATGTCGGTTTAGCGATTATTCTCCTTTCCTGTGAATAGTGTACCCATGTAAACTATATATTGTTTTTTCAAGGAGAGATAGAGCTTTCTTTGATACCATAGTGGGATGATTAGCTGAAATTTAGAATGAGAAATTTAGTAAAAACTAGCGAATACTAGAAAAAAACCTAATATTTTTTTTAATTTTCCCTCTGAATCCTCACACAAATTAAGTAAAGTGATGGAAAATCCCCTCCACGTTTATCAATTCAGGTGTCCTTATTTCAAAAATACCTAATTTATATAGATTTTACATACTTTCTCAGGGTGTACATTTTTTGTATAATTGTTATGCCTATGGCTTAATGGGTTTTGGGGTTGTGAACGGGGGCATGAGGGTTATACTGGCTAGATGTTAGGCTAGGGAAATGGGATGTAAGGTTTTTTTTTAATTTTGTATGATTATTATCTTTTGTATATATATTTTATTTTTAAAAATTTTTATTTATTTATTTTGTATTTTTTTATATATTTTTTACACAAAAAAATGGTTAGAGGTCCTCTTAGGGACCTCCTGAACATGCCAGTGATGTCACAATGACATCACTTAGCTGATATTATTTTTTTTATTATTTATATTATTATTATTTTTTTATTATTTTTAAATGACTAAGGGGGGTTGAGAGGGAGGGGGGTTGAGAGACATGGTTTCTCACTCCCCTCCCTGCGATCCCCCTGCACCGATCACACTGTGATCTCTATGCAGGTCCTCACAGACTTGCATAGAGATCGCAGCTTCTGTGCCTCATCGGAGGACAGGATATCCTGTACTCCGATGAACTTCCGGGTTAAGTCAGCAGTGACGCAACCCGGAAGGAAATGCCCGATCGCGCTTTCATGCTGGAAGCTGTTACATCAGATCGGACAGCAGAAAGCCAGCGACAGCCTGAACTCCCGTGCAGTGGCAGGGATGGGTCCCTGACGCTGCAAGAAGGGCTGGACGTACCGGACGTACATAGGGGTTTCTTTTTTTGGTTGCTGAGTGGATTGGAAATTAATTGGTTTGATATTCACAAATGCGTTTATATAAGGTGATATCATTTGATCAAGCTGAAGTGTTTTTGCAATGTGCTTGTTCACCTGTTGCATTTTGTATGTGTAAGACTCATAAGACAATGATTCATCATGATAACCAATCAATAATATACTGTATTTTTGATTTGATTCATTTTAACATGTTTAGATAATTCTTATTTTATCGTCTGCACTGCACATGTAATATAGATATTTATTTACAATAAATAATATTTATCATTGAATTATAATTTTTGGCACGATCTGAAAGGATTTAGGATCAGAGATAAAATATAGGCTCTTTATATCTCTTTATATTAATATTGTGCATGTGGTCCTACAATAATTAATAGCGTCAGCATTTTGTGTATGTGATAGAATATTGGTTTTGCCTATTTTATCTAATTCATATCCCTAACAATGGACAGGTGTGGGCTATTACTTTGTTTGAATTATGCGGGTAAAAAGTCTAGAGTCGATTCAAGGTGTAGCATTCACATTTAGAAGCTGTTGTAGCAAACCCACAACATGTGGTCAAAGGAGTTCTCAGTGTAAGGGAAACAGGCCATTCCCTAGGTTGCAAAAAAAAAAAAGAAAAAGTCCATCAGAACATTTGGAGTGGCCAAATCAACAGTTTGGAAATGCACTGGTGAGCTCTGTAACACAAAAAAGCCTGGATGTCCACCGAAGACAACAATGGTCCTTTCCATGATAAAGAAAAATCCCTTCACAACATCCAGCGAAGAACACTCTCCAGGAGATAGACATATCATTATCAAGGTCTACCATAAAGAGGAGACTTCATAACAGCAAATACAGGGGGCTGACCACAAGGTGTAAACCACCTTAAAAACAGCATCAATTTTTCTAGCTAAACTTGCACACAGTAGTTCTTGGAGAACTAACCACAGTTTGAAACAGTTGCTCTCTCTTCATGTAATCTCAAACATACCCTCAAATAATGTTGAATGTCCTCTTTGCGGAAGATAGTTCTTAATGACTTTAGCTATATATATGTGGGGCTGTTGTCATACTGCAGAATATATTTGGCACCAATCAGATGCCTCCCTAATGGTGTTGCCCGATGGATAAGTGTTTGCCTGTAACAGTGTTGCCCCAGGACCCCTCCTGACCTTCATCTGTCCCTGAGTCCACCTTCTTCCCACCTCCGTGAGCATTTGAAGAATTGTGGACCTCTTGCCCCTGGGAGAGCATGCCTTTGATCCATAAAACCAATGGGATACATCCAAACATATTAAAGGAGCTTTAAAGTGCCCTGGCAAAACTGTTGGCAAACTTATTTAACCAGTCACTATTGACAGGTAAAGTTCCAGAAGATTAAAAGTTGGCAGAACCAGTTGACTAAGGGAAAAGATTGTTAAATATCTGGATGTAAATTGAGTGACAAACAGCATAGGTTTACTGCAGTTTGATCTTGTCAAACAAAACATTTTTTTTGACGGGGTGCTTAAAACTTAAGGTATTCAATCTGATGTGAGGGCAAAACGATCAAAATGATGGTGCTTGGTGACCTCCTCTCCTCCAATTGGAGTATCGGGGAGATAACTGAACTGCAGTATATATATAATATATATATATATATATATATATATATATTGTGAGCTGGGATCATGTAACCACACAGTCTTAAGGTTTGAAATACCACATAAGGCTGAATTATTTTTAGAAATTGTAGTCCTTTTATTAAAAGGTCTTTAATACATAAAACAAACAAAAAGAAAAACGTTACTGACAAATAACTAACTATCGTTGGACGGCTTACCCGCTACCAACAAAAACATTTAGTACAGACCTTTTTTTGCTTTAGGAATTGTTCAGCAGATTTGTTAGGAGAAACCGCAGTCTCACTCACCGCTTGTATGTTTCTCACCTGAATAACTCACAGGGCTCCTTTTTGTAGCAGCCCCCTGCTGCTCATTGGTAACAGGTGAGTAACAATCTGGGAGAACCAGAACTCCTGGACTGGCTGCATCACCTGCTGCAAGTAAACTGTGGAGTGGAGCACTGGCCCTCCCTTCTCTCCAAATGCTCCACCCCAGGGACCCAAACATAACTACAACATTACCATTATTTTGTTGGTAACAAACCATTCTCCCTGGGGTTATCAAATACATTGCACTGCAGTATATTCTGAGAAATGTTATCCACCACCATGCCCGGTTCACCGTATTTGCTCAATTATAAGACGACCCTGATTATAA
>VKOC01023100.1:0-30799 GCA_009364415.1 Spea multiplicata
CAGGGGGGAGTTCAGCAGGAGGGATGTGTCCTACAAGAAGGGCTGGACGTCCCAGTACATCCATAGTGGATTGAAGGGGTTAAACAGAAACATATCAAGTAACTTTTAATAAAAAATATATTAAGCTGCCTTGCTATACAAATTTGATAGATTGTCTCAGAAAGACTCTTGCCAAAATAAAAATATTTAAATCGTTTTTTTTCTTATTATAGTGGTGTTCCTGCTGTAGTGGATTTTGCTGCGATGCGGGATGCAGTTAAGCGGTTGGGAGGTGACCCTGAAAAAATCAACCCAGTTTGTCCGGCAGACTTAGTCATCGATCACTCCATCCAAGTTGATTTTAACAGGAGGTGAGACTGTTCCAGAATAAAACTCTTCTTTGTTTTGACCATATATATAGTTTAAAACCAATCTACAGATTAAGATACGAGTAGACTATTAGACTGTTTGAAGAACTAAGGTGTACCGGATTAATAAAAAAAAAAAAAGAAAAAATTTAATTAATTGAGGAAGAATGGTAAACATTGCACAGCTTTGGGGGGCAGTAACGGTTCATAAATTGTGTATTTTCCACATTTTTGATGATGTTAAGGAGAGTTGCTGCACTTACAGGTAAGATGTGTATAAAGGTTCAGTTAATTATGTTTAATGCATTTTTGCATTAAGCTTTAATTGCCATTGACAATATTTGTTATTACAAGATTAAAGTTTTTAAAAAATATATAAGTTACGTGCATGATCATTTTGCAAAAAAGAAGAAAAGAAAAAATACACTGGCCAAACACTTTATTTTATGAAGAAAATAAATCCCCTTTGTCTACACACCTCCTTCCTCTTATCCCTTATTTTTCAGGGCTGACAGCTTACAGAAAAATCAGGATTTGGAGTTTGAAAGGAACAGAGAACGTTTTGAGTTTTTAAAGGTCAGTCTGCTAAGGAAACTTCAACTCTGTGAAAAGAAAAGCTATTTTACTTAAATATCAAATGCTCAATTAAGAATTCATTGCTGTGTTTAGGATTGGCAACCATTGGGTGGAATAGGTGCAGCCTAATGTAATAATTCAAAATGCTGTGTTTTTACCGGTTTTCAAACTCTGTGTGCGTACCAAAACTGTAAAAAAATATAGTAATAATTCTTCTGTTCATCTGAAAAATGCATATTTTTTATACCTTTAGATCGTTGTACTGGGTTAGCAAAAATGAGTGTTATTAACCCAGTATTCTAAACTGAGGGTAAATTTGCATTAAATGCATGTGAATTTGGTAATGAGTGAAAAACTAAACCGAGATCCTAACCTTGGGATCTGTGATTTATCATCCATTTGTATACGTGGCCATTGGTATCGGTTCAGACATACGTTTTGCTGATGCAGCTCTTTTGCTTTCAATTCTAGTGGGGTTCTCAAGCCTTTCAGAACATGAAAATCATCCCTCCAGGTTCTGGCATCATACATCAAGTTAACCTGGAGTACCTGGCACGAGTAGTCTTTTGTTACGATGGCTA
This sequence comes from Spea multiplicata, assembly GCA_009364415.1. NCBI lineage: Eukaryota > Metazoa > Chordata > Amphibia > Anura > Pelobatidae > Spea > Spea multiplicata. The sequence continues at coordinate 1,505 of VKOC01023100.1, forward strand.
CTACTATCCGGATAGCCTTGTTGGAACCGACTCTCACACCACAATGATTGATGGTTTGGGAGTTCTTGGCTGGGGTAAGAATAATGCACCATGTAAAAAAATAAAACACTATCTATTTGTCTTTTGAAACTTAACATACCAATATAGATCGGTGGCTATAGAATGTCCTTTGTATGATATGTCCGGATCAAACGTACGGATCAAAAATGAAAAAAAAATCTTTTCTCTTGCAGGTGTAGGAGGCATTGAAGCTGAAGCAGTAATGCTTGGCCAGCCAATCAGCATGGTGCTTCCCGAGGTGATTGGCTATAAACTGAGAGGTAGCCCTCACCCATTGGTAACATCTACAGACATTGTACTCACAGTGACCAAGGTAACATGGCATGGACAAAACCGTAGCAAATGTAACCGCTAAACATACTTATTAACACTTTTGTTTCCTTCATCTCACAGCAGAAGTGAAGATAGGAGCCGGATAGTTTGAATTGACATGATAGTAGTAGTCTTAAAGTCACAGTTGTTCTAGGGCAGGCATCTCCAACTTTTCATTTAATGGAAATGACGAATAATGAACAAAAATGTATTTGGGTTGGATTTAGGTTTAAAAATATATTTTAGGCATTTTATGGTTTTGTTTTATTTGTATTTTTTTTAATGGTATTTGTTTCTTGGTACCAAAGTAGATGCAAAAATCTCAAGGCAGACACTTTATACACTATGCATTTGCCAAGTAGTTACCAGTAGCTTGCAAGCTAAATGTTGGGGTTCCTTCTTCCGGCTATGCTATAAACCTAAAACATTCTTTGTTATATTTATATAATTTCTCAGGATTAGCCTTTATATACAGGTCAGTTACAGGATTTTTAATTGGAGTAATTGATTAACATAATGCTAACCTGAAAAATAGCATGTAAGGCCCTCGTAAGTCCAGTGGGAAAAATGGCCTACTAAACTGGTTACATTTTTGGCATATTGCTGCAATCAATGCAAATACATGTTTCTGTGAGTTTTCTGTTTGCCACTTTTGTGTTTTTGCAACTTGTTGTGTGATTAATATTAATGTTTTTTTTTACAAATGCAACAGAAAATATGGCAGAGAACACATTTTAATAATTGGCAGTGAAATATAAAATGCAATTAGTAGGATTGGATATAATTTGATCACCCTGATTTGTTCTGTTATTTCTGGCAGTTCTGTTTTGCTTGTAAAAAAATAAATAAATAAATAATTAAAAAATAAAATACATAAATGCAATTTTAAAACAATGGCAACATTTTGTTGTAGCACCTACGTCAAGTTGGCGTTGTTGGTAAATTTGTCGAGTTTTTTGGACCTGGTGTTGCTCATCTGTCTATTGCTGATCGTGCCACCATTGCCAACATGTGTCCGGAGTATGGAGCAACAGCCGCCTTTTTCCCTGTGGATCTTGTCAGCGTGGAGTACCTGCGGCAAACAGGTTAGCACATCATCTCTTTCAGAAGTTTTCCAGGTGGCGGACATATGAAAGATCGTACAATGCAGAGCTTACTTGAACAGTACAGCAAGTAACGATTTCCAATTAGGGCAGTTAATTTATGAAATATTCATGTGTGTGGAACATGAATGTAGAATATTCGTTTGGAGTCGGCAATGCCCCCTGTGGTGCCCTGTCTGCACAATGGACACGGAGAACTGGGAAACACGCTGAGGTTTTAGTGAGCCACGTTTAACTCGCTTAATCTCTAAAATATTTTTCTTTAGAGACAAATGTACATTATGAATTTCTTCCTAGTTATTCAACACAATTAAGCATTTTAAAGCCAATAACACTTGGCGATACATTTTTTTGCTGCATTGGGTCATTGTTAGGACCTGTTAAATCCAGGATGATCATGTAATGCTTTAATTATTGTTTTCTGTGCGGGTATTAAAATTCAGTGTCTTGTAAAAAAAAAAAATAAAAAAAAAAAAAAAATTACCAACCCAGATGAGTACCTTTTTCTTTGGTTTGGTCCCAGCTTCAGAAATCACATCATGTCAACTGTGTGCTGAATTAATAACTGGCAGGAGAGCAACAGGAGCTTAGACCTTTCAGTCTGAAGCATAGTTATATATTTAACTGTGCTCCTATTAGACATTTCCTTCTTGATTCTATGACTTTAGAATTTCTTTTACTGGTTCTCATTGGTCATAGCAAATGTATTGAATGGATTATGGTGACTGTGTGCTTCTCCATTTACAGGTCGCGAAGAGGAAAGGGTTAAATACATCCAGAAATATTTGGAGGCTGCTGGGTTGTTCAGGGACTTTAACAATACCGAGCAGGACCCCGATTTTACCCAGGTAACAAACCAGCAACCTTAAAAAGCTGAACTGCAGAACTTATCAATAACTGTTAAGTGTTGCCGATGTAAGAAATTGTATCCGTTGTATTTATTAACAGGGGGTTGAATGATAAATATTTCTTTAACGCGTTTGATGGCTTCATATGTGTGCAGGTCGTTGAGTTGGATCTCGGCACAGTAGTACCATGCTGTAGTGGACCTAAGAGGCCTCAAGACAAAGTAGCGGTTTCTGAAATGAAATCTGACTTTGAGAATTGCTTGGGAGCCAAGGTGAGAAAACCAAGCACTTTATTCAGAATTTGACTAGGAGTTGTTCTCCTTCTATGCAGTTATGTTTCTCGCATTCTCTTGTTGAGCACAGTTTATCATATAATGGGTGTTTTCACAAGGTTTGCCAACCAAGGCACGTTTCCCCTGTGAGAAGTCCCTCATTGGCCCTACATGATAAATAGTTAATTCGTAGTGACTATGCATTGGGTAGGGTCACCTCAAAAACTTTGTTCTGTTTATTTTTTCTTCCTCTGCAGCAAGGTTTTAAAGGATTCCAGATCCCACAAGGTCACCACAATGACAAAGTAAAATTCACCTACAATGACAGTGACTACAAGCTCTCTCATGGCTCTGTGGTCATAGCAGCCATAACAAGCTGTACCAACACTAGCAATCCTTCCGTCATGCTAGGGGCAGGTGAGTCTTCTTTTTTCCCCACACAGTTAAATAAGACTTGGTGAATACAATTCTGGTTAAATTGTGCATCGTGTAACAGTACCAAGTTCTTAGTACCAAGGTTAAATCATACGCATTATAATGTCATGGAAAAACAAATATTATCTGGATGTTAGCGATATCCCTGTCTATTAAATGCACCTCTGCTCGAGTAGCAGTCTGTAAAATGCGGGGGCTTTGTATCCTACTCCCATTGAGTAAATAAAGTAAAATTTTAACATTTTTTTAATTCAATTTTAGAGACCTTTCATTTCAAAGTCTATCTCAGGGATTGGAGGATAAATTAATCATTTTCCTGTGTTTGGGTTTCCCTCCATATTCCCCCTCACAAGAACTGTCTGAATCAATCACTACAACCAACTGCTCCGCTATGGGGCAGAGACAACTTTATTGGGAGAAATAATAATCCACATTGAAGAACTGTTTTTATTAATGTTCTTTGTTATCTTAACCAACTTTAGGGTTATTGGCCAAAAATGCGATTGAAGCCGGGCTGTCTGTGAAGCCTTACGTCAAAACAAGCCTGTCCCCAGGGAGTGGTGTGGTGACCTATTACCTCAGAGACAGTGGAGTTATGCCCTACCTCTCCCAGCTCGGGTAAGAGGGTGCTCTACCCCCAGCAGCCATTTTGTACATTACAAATTAACAGGATTATGTGATGTGTCCTCTGTAAACTGTAATACGGTACCATCCCTATTAGTTACCTGTGGTATTGTGTCTCTTAGGTTTGATGTTGTGGGATATGGATGCATGACTTGCATAGGTAACAGTGGACCCCTTCCTGAACCTGTTGTGGAAGCCATAACTCAGGTATAAAATCCAATAATTGTATGTGTGTGTATATTTTGTTGTGTATATATATATATATATATATATGATCTTTCTATGTAGCAAATTTACAGCCTGGCGGTGTTTTAAAAAATGCATTTTCCACCAAATTTGTTCTTTCCTCCTAGATGCATTTTTAACATATTTGTACCTTCAATTATTATGTCTTGACTACAAAAAAACAAAAACTGTCTGCGCTTCTCACCCTAGTAAAGTTGGCAACAAATATATAAACATAATATAAATGAGAGGCCTTGGTTATATGGATTGGCCAAAGAATAATTAAGCTCACCCGCCACGTCAAGGCACACTCTCAAATAGGGTGAGAATTATTATTGTGTCTTGATTATTTTGAAAGAAAACAGAACACTATTGGCTTTGTTTTTTTTTTTATTGAGGTGTTATTACCATGCAGTGATTTGCCTGTTACAGGGAGATCTGGTGGCTGTTGGCGTCTTATCTGGAAACCGAAACTTTGAAGGTCGTGTTCATCCAAACACACGTGCAAACTACTTGGCTTCTCCACCTCTTGTCATTGCCTATGCCATAGCCGGGACTGTCAGGATTGACTTTGAGAAAGAGCCTCTGGGTAAAACATCTACTTGCATGTCACGTTGTGGTTGGCAATAACTTAAATGACTTTATCTGCATACGTGGTTTTAAACAATGGTTATCAGCTGAAAACAGCTAACCATCTCACTTGCATGGTTTTTTTTTGTTTTTTTTTTAATTTAGGGTTTTTTTTATGTATAGTTTTATGTGTGTTGCTTTGCAGGATTTAATGCAGATGGTAAACCTGTGTTCCTGAATGATATCTGGCCCACAAGAGAAGAAATCCAGGCAGTGGAACGTAAATATGTTATACCAGGAATGTTCAAAGAAGTGTATGAAAAAATTGAGGTAACATAACTTTATTCAATTAATTTCAATAAGTGATCTCTGTGAGGCAAGATGAAATATGAAAAGCTTCAACTTGTCATAAAGAGAAATCTATTACTATGGTGGCAGTCATCGGTACAACCTAGTCAAAATCATTTTAGTATTTGTTTGCTGCCATTTTTGTTCCTCTGCTTGATGGGCTTTGGGGGTTGCCGTATCCTACCATAGGGACTACATTGACAACCAGGGCCATATAGGAAACTTTGGAACGTAGGTAAGCGTGACCTGTAGTCGTTTAGAAAGGGCTGTCCATACAAGCAATAAAGGCCTGTTTTTGCTTACTTGCTGCTGTGCATCTTACAAAATAAATCCCGAAACTTGTGGATTGAGTTTATATCTGTAGATGAAGGCAGCAACCAAGTAATCAAATGTTACTGTTGGCTTCTAACTTCTATTTTTCCCGCTCTGAAAATTCTCTGTGTCTCTGAAACCTAGCCTAGATTTCTAGCCCTGTGTGAAATAAAATGTGCACGTGTTAATACCAGTATTATTATCTTCTATTTATATAGCACCAACAGTTTGCGCAAGGCTTAGTACAATACATATATTCAAGGGGTATGACAAGACCAGAATTAACAGACTAAGACAAATCGATAAATTATTATGTGTTTCTGCACTAAAATTATTAATGAAAAAAAGCATCCACTTTACCTCACTAGCTACGTTTTTTCACAGAAAGTCAATGAAAGCTGGAATAATTTAAAAGCGCCTACTGATAAGTTATACCCGTGGGATCCTAAATCAACGTACATCAAATCTCCGCCATTCTTTGAGCATCTGGTATGTCCTATGTTCTGTACTTGGTAATCTTGCTTATGAAATGCACAATACTTCATTATAAACGTAGAGTTTGTTGGCAGATAAGAACCACTTGGCACATCTAGTCTGCCAGTTATTCCTGATGTCAGTCCTTGGGGTTTGTCTTAGATTCAAGATTGCTTTATGCCTTGTTTAAATTCCCCACTTCTGCTGGGAGGCTTTTCCATTTATCTACCACTCTATCAGTATTACATCTATCACATCCCATCTTATACTGCATGTCATTCACCTTTATGGCTACTCTCCTCTGAACTCTCTTCAAAATGTCAATATCCTTCTGGAGATGGGGTCTCCAGCACTGTACACAATCATCTAGGTGGGATGTGGCCAAAGATCTGTAGAATGACATAACCAGCACCCCCTTTCTGCTACAAATGACTCGCCATTACAACTCAGCTTTTTTTTCCCCTCTCATTTTCAGACAATGGAACTCCAGCCTTCCAAATCTATCGCTGATGCTTATGTCCTCTTAAACCTGGGCGATTCCGTAACAACTGACCACATTTCACCTGCTGGGAATATAGCAAGAAACAGCCCAGCGGCACGCTTTTTAACCAGCAGAGGGTGAGCGGAACTGCATTCAGTGTCAATTATCTTACATATGTATCTAATCTGTACGTGTATGTATGCATGTATAACAGACTAACTAAAAGGTTTCCTTGTCATGTTTTCCCTTTTTTGTGTCATAGTCTAACCCCAAGAGAGTTTAACTCCTACGGCTCCCGTCGAGGTAACGATGCTGTCATGGCAAGAGGAACGTTTGCCAACATCCGCTTGTTTAACAAGTTTATTAACAAGCAGGCTCCACAAACTATACACTTTCCTTCCAATGAAACAGTAAGTGCGAAACGCCTAAATCATAGTTTGTATCAACTGGCATATACAATTCTAAAGAATATAACATGTATTATACTGTAGACTTTTAGCACTATTTATATGGATTATTACTGTGCATGTTAATTCTGGCATCTGGGGATGTGATAAAGCAAACTATTTGTAGTAAAGACTTACTTGTAGTAAAGTTTTACACCTCCTATGCAGAGCAGTTTTTTGGGGATTTTTGCTTTCTCAGACTGTTTATTCCCTCTATCCATACTAATGTTATATAGTAATTTTTTTGAGGACAAGGACCAAAAAATATGTTAGATGCAATATTTCTACGTATTACCAGGAATAAAATATCATAAGAGGCAACAATTAGAGATTCATTTGTAGTTTTAGTTAGTACATTTTCAACATGAGAAGTACTGTATATGTTGAGCAACAACCCCAGGTAATTATTTTTTAAAACATTTCATAACAAACTACTCTATTTTTATGGTTTTTATGTATTTGTGTTGGTTTAAATTTCTACAGAGTAAGGTATAAGATAATTGCTAAAAACAGAAATTTTACGTGATCATCTTTTTATTCCTGCTCATTCAGCTTGATATATACGATGCTGCTGAAAGATACCAACAGGCTGGACACAATCTGATTATCCTGACCGGAAAAGAATACGGTTCAGGAAGTTCTAGAGACTGGGCAGCAAAGGGACCTTTCTTACAGGTGTGTCCAAGTCTTCTGTTTATTACTCACTAGTAAAGGAAAGAAGTAACCCTTCCCATCTATCTTATCTGTTAATAAGTACTTCTTCAAACAGTTTTGATACTAGAAAGGGTTCATACAGTTAAAATATAACTTTATTAATGATATTAACTTTAAAAACTATATAATATGAAACCAAGTTTGTGTGGAATAAAAATATTTGTTTTTATCAAAACTTTAATGAACAGTGAAATATGCAAGGTGCTTTTATAGTTTAAAAAAAAAAACATCCTTACAACTTCTTAAGCTACTGTTGTGATCACTGAAGCATACCCGTATTACAATCAAGGCTCTATGGAGTATGGATGTACTCTGAAGCAACAGAGTAAACTTTGTGTGCTTTGCTTTATGGGACAGAGCCAACCTTTAGATTTTAACTTGGTGGTAGCCCTGGCAAATTTAGGTGAAATAAGGTGTTTTGTTTTGCACAGGGTATTAAGGCCGTTCTTGCCGAGAGCTATGAGCGTATTCACCGCAGTAACTTGGTTGGAATGGGGATAATACCCCTTCAGTATATGCCAGGAGAAAGTGCAGAGGCATTAGGACTTACTGGACAAGAACGCTACACCATCATCATTCCAGAAGACAAAGATCTCCGGCCAGGAATGAACATTCAAATTAAGGTAAATACTTTTGAGATAGAGGAGAAATGATGTGGTGTCTACTTTTTCACAGCACTGGATACTGTATTTGCCCTATCCCGATTTCTAGTATTTTTGCACATTTATCGCACAACACTTAAAGTATTGTGAGTCAATTTCCCCCTTCCTGATTTGTTATATTTTTGCTTATTTGTCACATATAAATGTTTCTGATTATCCTACTCATTTTAATATTAGACAAAGATAACACAAATAAACACAAAAAGCTGTTTTTAAAGGATGATTACATGTATAGAATGAAAAAAGCTATCCAACTCTACCTGGCCCTATCTGAAAAAGCGATTGCCTTTTCAGTTACTATATCAACCAATTAACATAATTTATTGACAATTAGAAACACCCAGGCATGACTACTCCCAGTCCTGTTTGTTAGGGATATTAATGAGACAAAATAGGTAAAACCTCGATGATAAAATATCTGACATGTTGAATTTAAACATCAATTAAATAGAACCTGTCTTGGAAAGTGAAGTAGGCTAAAAGGTCTTAAAAAGCAGCATGTTATGCTGCGGTCCAAAGGAATGTAAGAACAAATGAGATGTCATTGACCTCTATCAGTCTGGAAAGGGTTACAAAGACATTGGATGATCTGAAACATTTAAATGTGACAAATAAACAAAAATATAAGAAATCAGGAAGGGGAGAAATACTGTACATTTGTGTGAATTAGAAGTGACAAAAAAGCAGATGTTAAAATATTTGTCTTGTTTCATAGACATGTTAATCTAAAACTATGATAGCCTCTAATAGCCTATGTGCCAGTGAATCTGTTTCACAACAGTGTTTTATGTAATTGTGTAAACGGAGCGATGACTTACAATATTGTCAGTGTTGGTGCGATGGATGCTCACACCAATCACAGCTACAGCTCAGGTCCTCTCCCCATTTGAAGGTGTCCCCTCCCAATAATGGTTAAACTTGTTGGTCACTAATCACAGCTGCATCTCTGTCCCTATCCCTAGCCAAATTCTTCCTCTTGATCAGGTTATGTATACGTAATTTGTGTGAGGGCACCAAATGGAAAATAGCGGTTGTACAACCACTGAACAAAATGGTTCTATCAATATTTAATCCATGGTTCACAGGTGCAAATATGCACCCGACGTGCATTGCTTAGGATTGTAGTAATGAATTCTGGTAGCCCACAAATAGCTGCCATCTTCCCATTTCACATTTATTGACATAGTGTTTTGTTTAAATCCGTGTATCATGTAATATGAACTGTTTGCACTTTTCTGTTTTTATCCTACCTTATTTACTCTCTACCCAGCTTGATACTGGAAAATCATTTGAAGCCATCATGAGATTTGATACAGATGTGGAGCTCACCTACTACCGCAACGGCGGTATTTTGAACTACATGATCCGTAAAATGGCAAACTCTAGTTAAGACAAAAGAAGAGCAGTGGCGTGGTCTCGTTTGTTGGGAACTGTGGAGATTTAAAAATCCAAACCAGCATCCACTATAAATGGCCAGAATGCACATTAAGTAGTTTTCAGGTAGAGAAAATAAATTTCCATGTTTGTGTACATTACACAGATGTCCTCTTTTATAGTTGGCTTGTAGGTATTTTGTGATAAGGAATGAACTTAACACCTTGACCAGCCAGATAACAATGAGAAGTTTGTGCATAGTTTATCTGAGGCTATGTTACTGAGCAGAGGTTTTCAGGCGAGTAGGATATCGTGATCAACCTTGCTACTGCTGTTGATACTCAAACTGTCAGGAAATTCACCCAACATACAGTCGTGTTTTGAGCTGTCCAAAATGGTGTAAAGTTAAGGCTAAGAATAATAAATTAAAAATGATCTATACTTTCTCCTGTGTCTATTGATTTGTTTCTGATTTGCAGTGTGCAAATGTGATGTAATTTATAGTTTGAGGCCCTGATTTGAGCTGGCACTTCACTATTTAATGAATTGTTCAGTGTAAATCCATTCTCCGTTTACTTCAGGTTCTACTTTGGTTTCTGCTGAACTCAGTAACTCCAGGTTCTCATTCTCCACAGTGTTAAGTGAAGTTTGCAGTGTTCATACTGCCTAAGGCCTCTGCCAGCTTGTGTTGCCCACTTCAGAAGGCGTACAGCCGATTTGCTCATAACAAATCATTCAATGCTCTTTGCTACACATACTGGACACCATAGATAGTACATTCTATTCACAAATTACAGTATAATCCTACCTTGCGTTGGCAACATGTTCCATAGCTTGCTAGTTCATCGTAACCTGTATTAGCTCTGTAATTTAAAGCCCATCAGGGGATATGTTCAGTTGAATGGACCTTCTACACGGAAAATAGCTGGTGGTGCAGATAAAGAGACAATGCATATTGTGGGGGGGTTCTGCAGAATGTATTTGCAAGGGAGACACCTCTATTAAAGTGCATGTGATGACTGGAGTGTCCCTTTAAAGACCAGGTGAAGCCAGATGTTGTGGAAGTACATCTCCCATAATCTGTGTATATCTTGTGAATATAGGCACTCTTATTATATAATATTGCTGCAACCCAAAAATAGCGTATCCTTCAAATACACCACTAAAAGTAAAACTATAACGAAAAAAACACCACAAATGATATATACATCGCCAGGATTGATCACTCTCCAAAAAGCAACATGGTATAGACACGTTGGTAATCACCCATAACCCTCCATAAGAGGCACTCCTCTTTTTAAGGGATGCTGTCCAAGTGTTCATGGAGTAGTAGTTTTAGAAACTCCTTTTGGCTATCCCGACATAGATGTTATAAGAAATATGACAGCTTTGGCGTCTCCAAAAAAACAGACATTCTTTACCTTTGTCATGTGAATTGGTTGAAAACTTTTAGTTTTTAGTTTAGAGCTCCATGTTAGCTTTGTTTCAAATTGAGAAATGTGAATATTAATTTTTTCCCTATGTAGTATTTTGCTGTAATCCTAGTTTTGCTTTTTCACCGTTGCGAAAATCTTTACAAGCTACTTTGTAAATTCAAGCCAAATAAATCTATTTTCAAGAGAAGTGATTTGTTGTTTTTTCCATTCTAATTTAATTAAATTGTGTATAAATGTGATAAAAACCTCTATTCATTGAACATTTTGGTAAAGGATCAGTCAACCCCAACTGTCTTAGAGTTTAAAAGTATTAAGTAAACTTTTGTTTCTGTAGAATTCTGTGGAATATGATGGTGCTATATAAATAAGTATAGTCAGTTCTCGCTTAACATCATTAATAGGTTCTTGGAACCTGCTACTAGTATAAGTGAAACAATGTATAACTGAATTTGCAACTCGCCCTACCTTTTTCCTCGACCGCTTCTTTGTCCCCGTTTTCTCTGATCTTGCATCTTCTGTCTTGTTCCTTCTGTCTTCGTCCGCTTGTCCCCTCCTTCTTGCTCTTTGCTGTCTTCCGCAAAAGGTCGAAGCTTGTGGGAACATCCTATCCCCGAAAGGGAGGAGACAATATTCCTGAAAGCTGCACCCTTTTGTGGAAGTGCACCAGGAGGCCGGTGCCACGGCGTCACGAACCAAGAAAGAAGACACAGGAAAAAGCGGACAGAGTCAAACAAACGAGAAGATGCAAGATCAGAAACTGAGCTGCGGAAGGCATGAGAGTGTAGTTATCAACGTTATAACAAAACTATGTGGTTAAAGGCCCAGCAGCAGTAGTAGTAGTAAATTGACCACATGGTTCTAGGTTCAGTTACTGGATAGGGCTTTCTATGGTCTTGATGTACCATTTTCTGTACGTTTATCATAAAATGTATTTTTGTTCAATACAATAGAATTGCTAAATGTGGTGGGTTTTTTCCTTTTAACCGTCGTTGAGGCCAATTAAGGTTTAGTTCATTTAATCAACCCCATTTCCACAACCATGTGCAATTTGGAAATCTATAAAATACCCATTTATGGTTTCACAAATCTATAGTCAAAATATGGCAGTATGCAATGTGACAAAAGGTCTTTGAGCCACCTTGTATTTTTTTTTTCTTTTTAATTTAAGATTACAAATAATATACACAGTGTTTTATATATTAAGAAGTCTGTGGAAGTTGACAGAAGTTGAAGGACAGTTTTGGTTTCAAACTCCTAAGTGAAAAGAAATACAATATTTCATTGGGCAAGCTACTGGGCCACCAAAATGATGCTGATAAAGCAAGACTGAATCCTCTCTGAAAGTGTACCCTTTGATGACATTTCAGTATTTCTTTCAGGAGAAGGTCATTAAGGATGGCCCCTTTTATAACCCGGGGTAAGATCAAGGAGCATGAAATATTTTCTTTTTGCGTACGAATGAAAACCCACATACTTTAAGCAGTTTGACAGCATTTGCATATCAAAAGTGGAGCATCCCATTTGTACAATCGGGATATATATTTTTTAAATTACCAGCTTTGGTACGTTAAGACAGTAGATGTTCATGAAGGTGCAGTAGAGAATGCCTCTGATATTTCCTCTATTCTAAATTGCTTCATTTTAAAATCGACCTTGACCCATTTGGAGAAATATTCTTGGTTTCCATTTTCGCTTTCAACCACAAACTTCTCAATTTTGATCAATGGGATATTCTGAAAGTTTTGATAGGTACCAGAGACTCCCCAATCCTCCTTGCATTCCTTATTACGACAGAATATTTTAAACTTCTTTGTATAGCCATTAAAGCCTCGAGGCTTTGTATGTGGCTGTGTAATATACCGATCTTTGAATTTGTTATCGATCACTGTGTGATGAGACTCCTATAGGATAGAGAAGACAGATAATTGTAGGTTACAATACAATCACTAAATGCCTGGGATGGAAGTTGCTAAGAGAAAACCATAGGTGTGGGTGAGGCAAAACTGTTCACACAATGTACATGGAACAATGTTATTACACCATGTGACATCATCCATGATTAACAACTTGAGAATGTTACAAGGTAAAAATGGTAAATATGATATTACCATATTCTATCTCGGTATAAATAAAGGGCATGTAACTGTTTATAGAAAGCCATTAACAACAAAGGGAATTATAATGTGTGTTTTTACCAAGTCTGGTCTGTGTTTTTGCTTTGTGTTTCACTTACTTGTATGACTCGGATGTCATCTGTATTGCATGCAAATATCTTGCATTTTCCACATAGCAGTCTCTTATTTTCATCAGATAGTGATAATCCCTTGAAAATCTTTTTAAAATCACTTTGTTTTTTTTCTTCCTTTTGAATTTGCTGAATCTTGGTTGAAAATTATAGAAACGGGTGAAAAATTGACAACGTCCATACGTAGCTTAAAGGTAATCTTATACAAAAATAAGGAGGAGAACTTAAGAGACAGTTTGCGTATTTTAGCACTTGGTAACAAAGTAGTTGTTCGCACAGGTGTATATATATGTATATATATATATATACAGCCATATAGCCCCTGGACATGCAGAGGAGCTCGACCATCTGCTAGTTGAAGAAATGTCAATGATGCTGTCATCATTATCATTATGGGGACTTTAATCTCCAGGACTAGAGACTTCTTTAATTCCTTACAGGGACTGTGTGGTTTAATATAAAGAGAGAGGTTACACTGTACCACACTAGAACCAAGGTTTTTGATTTTAGAAAGTAGGATTTTCCAAAAATGGAGAGACACTGCGCATATGGCAAATATACAGAGAAGAAGCAAACATTTATGATATTTAAACAGACTCAAAATGAGGAAGCAAATTGGAGTTAGAACAAGAGGATATAATCTAAAACTAGAGGGTCAGAGGCTAGATGTAATGTAAGGAAGTTCTACTTCACTGAGAGAGTGGTAGATTAATGGACAAGTCTCCTAGCAGAAGTGGTAGAGACTAATACAGTGAGAGGATTTTAACATGCATATGGGATAGACAATGAGATGAGACCAGACCGAGGACTCATAGGAATTTGAATCCCTTGCATTACGAAAAATGGTTAGACAAGATAGGCCAAATGGTTCTTGCCATCAAATTCCGTGATTCTATATAAAAACTACAAAGAAAATCTAGAACAAAGACAATATGGTGCTCTACATTCAATGCTCGCTCATATCATTTACATAAAGAATTTGTAAGATGTGTTAAAATTCTGCTGGTCTGCCTCCATCAGTGATAAGGGATTTATTGCAAAGGAAATCCCAGAAATGGTTCCAGTACCCATTTCAGAATGTTTTGTGATTCGATGAGATTAACAACCCATGTGTGTATCAGACCTTCCTGGACATGGGATATGTGAGAGCAAGATGAGAACCTAGGCCGAAATCTGGGTGAATCGGTAACCTTGGTTTTAGAAGGTAAACCCTCGTTGTAAACATCCATAATCAACAGCAAAGTTGAGCTTGATGGACGTGTAGCTTTTTAAACCTATATTACTATGGTACTATGTAGAATATGATTTCTGGTCATGAATATCTACCAGCCCCAATGAATATGAAGGGGATGACAATACTATGCAGCCTTCCATTGTTGGTAGCAGGGGGACACATGGCAAGTAAATAGTTGATTGCTTCTGGCATCTACGTGAATGCAGCTAAAACAGTAAAAGCTTACCTTAATCAAGAAATCCCTGTTATCCAGCTTCTGTAGTCTTAATACAGCCCTAGTCATCAGAGTCTCATGCAATAGGTTATTCCTCTCCTTCTCTGCTTCATCACGTTTGCATGTCACTAAAATGCATTTGCTGTCCTTTGCTCGTCCACGACCTGTGTGACAAAATATCCATAATGTACCTTTTGATGTCCTAGAACATTTCCCACGATGCACAGCACTCTAGTGATTAAAATGTAAAGGTGGTTGCACAGGCTGTACCAAGAGGAACATTGCCACTACACATTCAGCCTTACCGAATCCATACTCAACATTTAAAGCAATGACCCAGTGTCCTTGATTGCTAAATATGAATTGTGATCACCTTATGTCACTTGTATAGGCAGGCAACACCTTTACTAAAGCTATTCCATCAATTAGAATAACTATCATAACTATGATAGGTACTAAATCATCTGATTATTCCCAGTGTACATACACCTGCAACTGTACTGTCATATTATTAGGTGCTTACCATATAAAAAGGTTAAGCAACTGCTTAGGTCCCCACTGGTCCAAGTCCATTCAAAACTTTCAGAGGGCAAGATACAAATGTCCTCAGAATGCATCTATTCACTACACTATTTCATTTCAGTTTATGGATAACATTTTTGTCATGTGTAATTCATGTGGGTAACTTTAAAAAAATCCATTTATTAGAAGGTATAACAATACTTAAAAACTATACCTCTCCTCTATAGGAATCCCCTGATCTTGACCTCTCTCCTCCAACATTATATTTCTTTTTTATTTTGTTATTGTCCTGAATGACTGTAGTATCGATTGTAATAATATATTTAAAGGTCAACTTTAAAATAAAAAATGCATTCTCTTTTAATATGGAAGCATGTACAACAGAAGAAATTCCGATACATTAATGTACAGAAATATTTGATAAAATATTTATTAAATAACATATAATGCTGACAAATTATATACTTGTACCGCACTTATCTAATAATCTAATCAATAAAGATATTTTTTTTGGGAAAAGAATACCTCTGACTTGTATCATCTTGGTGACATTGCCCACGTATTCGTACAGAAGTACAAGGTTACAAGCTGGGATATCTATTCCTTCATCAGCCACGGATGTAGCTATCAACAGTTTGCTTTCCTCACTAGATTTGAATGTTTCCAGGGCACCTTTCAGATTGAGTAAGGTCATGCCTAGAGCAATAAAAAGGAAGCGTTTTAAATACAGTGTATGTCATCTTCTTTGTTGTGGCTGGTCCTGTATAATGTGAATATTTAGTGAATAAACGATGAAGAAACACTACAAACACTCCACTAATGGTGACCATGCAATACCATGTAATTGGTGCCTACTAATCACTGGCACCCTGGCTGGTTTTATCGTAATGTTTTGCAGCTTTGGCAATCTAGATGTCTGAAAATCATTGGAACATTAATCCCCATATCCAGCGAGAGTGCCAAAAGAGGGGCTGTTCACTCTCACACTCTCTAGATGTTTCCCTACTTCCTCTGCTGACCACTTCCACATCTTCTTGTTCTTCATCTTCGATCTTCTCTCTTTTATCTTCTATCTTTGCTCGCATATCCATGGACATAACCTGGTGCGAACTTCCACCAAAATAGTAGGGCTTTTTCTGGCCTGATCCACCAATCAGGGTAGGGAGGTCAGAAAAAGCTCTGCGATTTTAGCAGAAGTTCACCTAAGCGCAAAATGGTAGCGCTTTCGGTGACATCCTTTCACATGATTGGAGGATTCCACATAACCTGGCGAGAACTTGGCCAGAATTGCTTCTCTTCCAGTGGCATCTTCTTGCCCGATCCTCCAATCGGGTGGGAGGAGTTCACAGAAAAAGGTGCCATTTTGGCGGAAGTTCCCACCAGGTAATGTTTGATCCTTCAATCGGGTGAGAAGAAGTTACTGAAAGCGCCACAATTTTGCCCTAAGGAGAACTTCCAATGATGTCCTCCCACTCGATTGGAGGATCGGGCGAGAAGACGTCACTGGAAGCACCGCCATGTTCACACCAGGTTATGTCCATGGAGATGCAGACGAAGATAAAAATAAACGATGAAAGAGAGAAGATGAAGAATAAGAAGATGTGTAAGTGGTTGGCAGAGAAGGTAGCAAGAGTGAACAAGAATGGCAGTGTGAGAGAGTGAATGAGGGCACAGGGCAATTTATTTGTCCCCCCCGACTTTTGTCCGAACTGAAAGGACAGGGAAGGTAATTTGTTGCCGGAAAACAAATGGGCCAAGAACGAACTGAAAAATTAATCTGACTGGTTTTTGGTCCATTTGCACATGTCTATTAGGCAATGCCTGTTCAATGTTGGCAGACAATGCTCTAGTGTTCATAGAGCGAATTAATTTTGAAGGCTTGCATGCTTCAGTTATTTCTATTGCAAACAAGAGAAATCATTCCAGGCACCTGCTTAGCTAAAACTGCTTATGCACAAAACTGCATATTCAAGGCTTCTCACCATGGTCTATTTTCTAAAGTGTAGTGTAATGAAATCAAGTTTCATAGGGTGGCTTTAAAGAAACAAGTTGTATGCTTGACCACTTCTTCCATGACTGCATCTCATCTAATCATCTAATATTCCAGCAGCCTTATATTTACATACCCAAGCTATCATTCCTTTTGTTCCGACCAATCAGTACCTCTGGCTTCAAAAAGCATAGTGTTGGGGTCTCTTCAATCCACTTTTTTAGAGCCTACAAATAAAAAAAAATGCTTGAAATTTTGTTTAAAAATCCCTTAGTGTAGCTTGGAAAACACTTGTTATTCCAGACAGTGAAGCAATTCTTGAGAAAACACAAATAACTTGTAAGTGCAGCATTCTTATCTCCTTCTGTACCAGCACATGCTATTGTCAACATTCTCCCCTTATTGTTACAGCGCTATGAAATGAAAAATAAAATATACCGGTGTGTATATATATATAATATATATATATATATTATATATATATATATATATATATATATATAATACATATACAGGAGGTATATATGCAGGTACAGGCAGGACTGGGGGACACAGAGAAAGAGTGATGTGTTTTGGGGCAATTAAATTTATTTCAGAATAAAAAATGCCCCCAAATTTCACCCAAACCGAAAAGGGCAGGAAACGGAATTCGTTGTTGTAAAACAATTGAGCCAAAAATCTGAAATGATTTTGGGCCTTGTGCTCAAGTCTAGTAGCAAGCATGACATTTCTCACCGATACCAAGGCCCTGGTCTTGACAAATAAAAGCGTCCGTGTCTCTGGGCTTTCATGGTAGGCCTCGTTCAGGATAAACTGCACCTCGTCTAGCTTGGGATTTATATTGTCAGCTGAAATTTTCTCCAAACTAGGCAATTTAGCTGCAAAAGATTTCAATGAAAACATAAGAAAATGTCACTTTATATGAGTAAATGAACCTTAGACTGTATAGAGTACAGAAAAAGAAAAGAAGAATTTTGGATTGTACGACCAATAATATGTTGTTAAATATGTACCTGTCATGCCTGTAATAGTCTACTATATCGGTCACTCATTAATTAAATCGCCTATGGGAGTGTCACAAGGTAGGCCACTCAACAAATGTCACATGCCTCTCAACATATAAAGGATAGTGTAAATGTATATATTTCCCAGTTTCAGTGTGTGTGGAGATTTTTTTTAATTTTTCTAATTCTTGATGCAAATATTTAAAACAGGGAACAAGAAAAAGAAGGTTGAGGGAAAAGCAGCATGTTATTTATTCACAGAGAGGTCATACGGTCCCCAACCCATCTTCCCCCTTTGAATTAAAACATCTTGTGGAAACCACTCTTCTCCCTGAAACCCCCTCTCAAAACATTTTAAAGAGAACCAAAGTAAATAAAATCTCTCTACACATGTGATGTTGGTCAGTTGTCCATCCAAGGACAAATGACAAATACTGGAATGTGTTTTGAAGTTGGTGCTTAAGTACGCTATTTAAGGTCTTTATAAAATCTATCCATGCGGTAAAGATTTTTTTGTGTCGTGTCGTTCTATGTGATAATTACATGAGTAATGCATGATCATTAAGGGACCTCTTAGGTCTTAAAAGCCTATATATCTTTATCTATGATTAAAGGATGAAGAATTAACAAGTTTGGGATGTTTTAGGATAAGAGCAAATATGCACTAAATACTAAATAATTAGCTGTAAGCAAGGCATGTGATTAACACATATTAAGGGGAAAAAAAATAAACCTGTATTAAAAAAAAATAACTTTGCTTTTCCACAGCATTCTTATGTACGTACCTTCAAAGTTCCTTGTTAGACACTGCTCAATATGGTTGTAACTTCCATTTTTGACATTTTCAAAAAATGTTTTTAAATAGTCCAAGGCATCCTTTGTACGGGCATCTTCGTTGATTATGATCGAGTCATTGTATTTCTGTTAAGAGGCAAAAGTTATTCTGAATCATTTGATGATTGATGAGAAGTCGACACTCAATATTAATGATAACTTGGTTTTGATTTCCTGCCCCATACCCCGTATATTGTCAGTGCCTATGTATACAAAGTGGACCTGTCCTTCTTTGATTGTATCATACTTTTTAATTTGACCCTACCCTCAACCTTGCCACCAAAATGTACATGCCTGGACATAGAAAGACATATAGAAAGATGACACAATGTGTGTACTTGCTCAGCTATTCTAAGGCTTCATTAGATAATTGCTGCATACCCGTAGATGTTCAGTATATGTAAACAGAGCTTTGCAGATGCGTGCCTCTTCCATTTTGTTCTCCATTTGCAATATCCGACATCTGTTTTGAGTATTAGTGATCCATTGTTCATAGGTCTGAGTTCCATAAGTCTTTTTCTGGATATTGGACAGAGAATCTGCAGCAAATAAGCAGACCACGGACGGTTAAACAGTATATATTAATCTTCAAATCTAATATTCTTCCGTCAATATCAAGCAGACTATATCCATTTATATAAAATATGTTAGAATTTCTCAACCGTAGAAATCAATGAAGAGAAGGCGCTGTGGTCACACATTTTTAGTCAATAGGAAACGTTACGATGGTTTAGCTGAGAGCTGGACAGGAGATAATGAAGGGACCTTGGCACTTTAAGGCCAGTGGCTGCGTAATGCCATAGGCACGGCCAATGGCTGGATATGACAGGACGCATGTTGCATTTTATGGTCATATGACATGCATCCAGGCATATGCACTGCAGCACACACAATCTACACACCTGGAGTGGCAGTTTGGGTGCATAAAGGGCGATATTGGGCAGATGGCCGGTCTGGGCCTGGTTTAGCTTCTTCCCCACACACTTTGTCTCCAGTGGACCTTCAGCTACCAGAATGAAGCAAAACTTACCTACATTTCCAGCCCACATTCTGTATTGCTAGTACAGTATATATTTTCCTACACAACGACTTCAAAAATATAAAAAGCAGCAAACATTTTTGAGAACCTTACCAAGCTCTGGAAAAACAGATTTGGCCATTTTTTCTGTCTCTGCCATTATTCCTGACATTATTTCCAAAAAAGGATCGTTTTCACGACGTTCTGTTTCTTGGATTACTGGTATGTGGAAAAAAATGTTTACAGATTAGGGAAATACATCATAACCGATGTAAAATAAGAGCCAAAAAGTATTTTTTTAGTTAAAAAGAATTACAAGGTAACTGCAAGTAAAATGTAAAAAAAAATTGGGTATAGATACTATATATTTCTTCGTTAACTTTTGGTAAATGTTATTGAACTTTTCATATTTACCGGTATATAAGACCACAATTAAAGGAAACATCAGCCATTAAATGCACTTTAACTCATATGATAGCTGCGTAGTTCCTTTAAATTTTTGTGTCTTCCATTTTGCAAATCTATTTGTACAGCGCTGCGGAATATAATGGCTCCATACAGAATAATAAATAACAATAACTTGCTCCTTTCCACAACCACAGCTAAATGCTGTGAATGCGGCTGAACACATCTCTCTGCACATCATATACTTACCTACAGTCACCTCCAGGCTTGGGGAAAGCTGGGGGCAAGACCCCGTGTACGTGTTTCGATAGTGCTGCCATTGATTTCGATAGCAGTGCCCTCCTGTCAGTGATTGACAGCTTTAAATAGCTTATCAGTGGCAAGAACCATGGAGGAAGGCAGTCTCTTGTGTGCCAAGCATGTGCTAGTGTGTCAAATATGAGTTTTTGTTTCATTTTGGAAGAATTATCATTAACCCCTTCAAAACTATTGAAAAGATGGTGCTACAGGACCCATAACGTACCTGGTATGTCATTGGTTACAATGTCTGCCTTAAATCGTTGAATTTTACACTTCATTATTTTATTTAAAGATAAGTAGGCACTCAGTATCCACTTTTAATGTACAGAGAGGAACAGGTGGAGTTTACAGAGGAAGCGGCGGGTCTTAATCAGGAAGAGTTATGATCTTAACAGGAAGGGGTGGGCCAATTTTAGATTAGGGCGGTGCCCGAGTTTAGTCTGGCCTAGGGCAGCACAAAACCAAAATACACCACTGTGATAACCAAATGGTTCCTCTAACACTACAGGCTTCGAACCTGAGAATGTGGCCCGTTGTACAGCGCCAAGGAATTTGGTGGCGCTATATAAAACAATAAATAATAATAATAATGTGATATTGTGATATAACAGTGAGAAAAGCAGCAATGTACATATGCCATTAAATCACAGTAAAATATGAGGGAGCCCCCTCTAGAGTGTAATCTGCTCATTTCCCTTATATTAGGCTACAAAAAGACACAGAAAAGTGACAAATAGAAAAAAATTGAATAATAGTGTGCAGCAGTGTAAACTATGAGGTTAGATAAGCAACTTCACTGGGGAGATTTCAATATAGCTGATCATGTCATTAAACTGAAACAGTGCTTCAACTACTTCTTGTGGAAAAGTTGTAATGCTATACTTACATTTTTCTGGCGTGTATACAAATTCCTTTAACTCTTCCAGATTTTCCTCTACTGTAGATATAACTTCAACATCAAGGCTGGCACACAGTTTAAGGACGTAGCTTGTAGCTTCATCTAAACATTTGGATTTTCCCGTTCCCACTGATGCTGTTAACCCGATTATCTGTGTTCATAATACAAAAAGACATAAGAGTTTCCCTAGAGTCAGAGGTCTTGGGGCTCTTTCAAAGTCATTTGCATAGGTCCTAAATATATTTTTTTTACAGGAATGCAAATTGTAGCACATGTATATATCCCAGTATTACCTGTGGACGTTTTGCGTTGGGTGAGCTAAGTTTCATATCAATGTACGCAAACATTAGTACATTGTAGGGGTGTGATCCTGTTGTGTTGTGACATTCGTCAAAAATGATCAAACTAAACATGGAAAGGGAAGGCACACGACCATTTTGAAGACAGTTGACGAGAATCTGAGGAGTCAAAACAATGATGTCACTGTTCTCTATCATCAACCCAATAGGAAGGTTTTCTGGTGACTCGCCGCAAAATCCCACCACTTTATACCTAAATAAAAAAGAAATCTGTCAGTACCTGATGGTGCTTTGCATATACAGCAATAAATTAATATTCTGCAAAATTCTATTTTGAAATATTATATAAACCATTTCTACATTAAACTTTGTGCTGGAGTATTGTTACATTTTGTCTTCTGCAGTATAGTTCTGCGTCAATGCACATTGCAGAGGCAAGGTTTTCTATAGCGCCAAGATCTTTTAAACTGACATTAAACGCATATAATTATTCATAAATGCAAGCTAATACATTACCACATACCCAGTTTGAGCAAAGTACTTGCAGAAAATGTCCTTTTGCTGCTCGTAAACTGGTAATTTAGTTGCCATGAACACCACTTTTCCCCGATCACCTTCTGGCTTGGATTTTAGGTGATGCTCACAAATGGAAAGCGCAACCAATGTCTTCCCTGATCCTGTAATATGTATTAAAAGGCAGAGTAATACAATAATTAAAATGTATAATGCTAATATAAACAACGTATGGGCTAAAAGAAATATGAAACAAAATTAAGAGGTTTTGGGCTAAAGGATAAAAGGTTTATTCCTTTTAAAACAGGTTGAGAATACAGCTAACGCTAATTATATTTGAACCTATTTAAACTGATACAATAGGAGAAAGCAAATTATTCTAGTTGTCTCACCGGTTGGGGCACATATAATTGTATTCTTCCCATTGTACGCTGGTCTTGCCAGCTCTTCTTGATATTTCCTTAGTGTTAATATTGGATGTGGCGTAAGGGTGTCACCTAGCAGAGAAAACGAGAAGTATCCATCTGGTTACATCATTTCGTCACCAACTAAAGTAATTGATTGTCCAGAGAACAAAATGTATCTAAGTGTATAATAGACATGCATACATACCAGGGAGTATACTGTTCATTTCAGGAGCTGCAGTTGTCTTGTTGTCGTGGACAATGCCAACAGGGGCTAAAATGAGAAAAAGGAACATGCAGGATATTTGAGGGTGTGATACAGAAAATGGGGGGAAAATACTTTAAAGAACTACAAAGTTCTCCACGAGCTGTCTTGAGGTTGAGGGTGACAATGGTTGGAGTCATAGTTACATGTTTACATTATTAAGGTTAAAAACCACAGAAATCCATCAAGTATAACATTTCCAATAAGGCTACTGTATGTATGATTGCCCTTGAAGCAGGTTGCTAATTTTACATGATATATGGTATTTGTTTCCTAAATTTTAAACTTATACTTTTGGGATTTTATATTTATACTATAGATTATATGGTACCTTTATTTCATTATGCAGTCCGTATTGCATATGAAGATATTCCATAATTCCAGACAGGAATGAAGCCACATAAACCTTTGATTTTGAAAATTACGTCTAGTTACAGCTAAAAAAAAGAAGTAGCATTGAGTTAATTTACCTGAAAAACATGGCTTTCTGGGCTCAGGGTCTTCTGCATACTGAACAAAATTAAAGGCACTTGATTCTCCCTCTTCTTCTTCAGACTTGGCTGCTTTCCCTTTGTCTTTTAAAAAAGTAAAAATCCACATAAATGGATATATTTCAGTCAGAAATTTGCCTCAGTAGGGCTGAGGTGGCCCTTTATACTGCTTGTAATTAGTATAAACTGCATTTTAGTGAGCCAGCTCCTTGTCTTTGATATTTATATCACTGACATGGTATCAGTGGAAGATGATATAGCAGTCTTGTTTACGTTGTGGGCTCCACAGTAGTCTAGATTCCACCACTCATCAATGTTTATCACATTTTCTGATGTTTTTGAAAATTTATGTCAACAGTACAGGGATTAAATGTATATAAATATAAAAAAAAATAAAAGGGTCTATGTCACAAACAAAAACGGCTGGTAGGAAAAATGAAAAAGTCTGTTCCTTGGTACTGGAAAAGCTTTTTTTGTAGCGTTAATAAACCCTAAGCAAAGTATATACTAAACATCCTCTACATGTCATAACCTATGGGTCAGTGAATATAGAGTTAAAAACCTTTCTTTATAGTCCACACTTCGAGGACTGGCGTGCAATCTTCCTGTTCCATGGCCAGAGTAAAGACCTTTGGCCATTCCTTTTTGTCTGAACGAAGAAGACAGTCAACAAACTTCTCAGCGCCAGCTGTGGGTCCCTTAAGCCTAGTTTCCTACATGAAAGCAAACACAGAATCAGGACTGTCTGGCTTCCGGAAAAAGACTCACACAACAGTATACTATCGATATCAAAATTAGGTAGAACTTTTTGGATGGTTCAGGTTTACTCCCCAAATTTACAGTATATATTTATTGCAACAAACACAACAACACAAAAAAAGATAATTGGTGGCAAATAAAGGGTACCGCAAATGGAATGCTTAAATTTGAATTTGACCAAATCCAACCTGAAACTCATATCTATGAAGTGAAATTTCAAGGTGGGGGGGCATTATAAGTTTGAAATTCTAAAAGCACTATTGGCTTCTATAGTGATTCACGCATACATCTCTATATAACTCTTTAGGGATAGAAAAAAGTACGTGAGTTTAGACTGTGTTTAATCCTGTTGACTGATACAAAGCCCCACCCCCTCTCTTCTTTCTGGGGGGCAGGTTCAATTAAATTGTTGCTAGCACGTCATTGCTTTACCTGCAAAATTTCCTCAATCTCTCTATTTAAAAGGCAATCACGGAAAAGGCTCATGATTTCTTCAGGATTGATGTTGTTTGTTACTGTACTCTGAACGATGCTTAGATGTTTCCTTGCCTCATCAAGATATTCAATATCAGTAAAATCTGACCTCTGCAGTGCTTCATACAGACCGGTATAACCTACAAAAACATGAAAATACAAAAACTTCATGAGGAAACGCTCAAAACATTTTATAAAAGATCAGTAGCTGTATGAACAATGTGAAGTTATCAGGGATAGGCAAAGAGCCCGTACAAGGACATCAGCGTCAATGTTAAGGTTTGTGAAGGTCCAAAGAATGGCATTAAGTTTTCTACCACAGACTCCAGTAAATGTCCACCACGTAGTTGGTCCCTGTCACTGCGAATAATCCAGTCCCCAGAAACTAAATGTATACTCTAGTTATCATGTGTACTTAGCCTGGTGTTAACTTGTAATTGTGTGTGTGTGTTTGCATCAAAGGGAATTTCTTACTTAATAAGAAAATAAGCAGAAATTTTAATTTGATGTTTCTAAAACTCCACAACTAGCTTTCACTAAAACAGCAACATTCTCCAGCTGTTGCTATTGATCCTTTCCTGCTGACCTTACTTTAGACCAGCGGTTCTCACCCTGTGGGTCGCGACCCTTTTGGGGGTCGAACGACCGTTTCACAGGGGTCGCCAAAGACCATCGGAAAACACATATTTCACAATATATAATTACATAATTTTATGGTTGGGGGTCACCACAACATGAGGAACTGTATTAAAGGGTCATGGCATTAGGAAGGTTGAGAACCACTGCTTTAGACATTATGTTGGAATGTCATCAAAAAAGTATATGAATAAGCATAAGGCATAAGAAAAGGGCTTTTCTGAACATGAATGGTTGCTATATGCTGACAAATTCATCGTTTCTGTCTGTTAAATGTAATAAACCTATTTAAAATTACATAATATTATCAGTCTGACTACTTAAAGAATTATCTAAGAAATATTTTTTTCTTTCTCCGTGGAACCATATGCCACACATTGCAGCGTGAGGATGATGATACTGTATATCAGATGACTTTATACATCTGCTATTTTTTTTACTCTGTCAGACTCTTTTTATTTCCAATGCAGCGGTTTCTTTGTTTTTGTAGGTATTGCCATATTGGTCCCAGACAAGACTGAAGTCTGAAGAAGTGGACAAACATTTAAAGAGAGCAGGGCCTGACCAAGACATAATGCCGCCTGGGGTGAAGTTTAAAATGTCGCCCCCCCCCCGCCGATGCCAGGGGTCATTATCTACCCCCCTTGTTGTACTTCACTTAACTTTCAGCAGTCCTGTGGCGAGTCTCCCTGCTCTGCCACGGTGCGCGCTGCTTTACTGCTGAGCGCCAGAAATGATGTCATATACCGCCGCTCAGCATTACAAGCCGGCACCGAGACCGAGCAAGAGGGCTCGCAGAGGAGAGAGAGGGGCGCCGAGCGGGTACTGACAACTTGATAAGCGAAAACCACTCGGCGACCCGAGTTTTTTTTTTTTTTTTTAAACCGCTTTTGGGCGGAAAAGTGCCACCTCTTCAAAAGTGCTGCCTGGGGCAATTGCCCTACTCTGCTCCATGGTAGGGCCGGCCCTGAAAGAGAGTCACATAATTTTAAAGACCTCAGAGGTCTCTCCTTATCTCAAACTTTGGGAGATCCAACAAGGATTCATTGAGTGGAAAATTGTTATAAGCCTATTCACGGAGAACTACATCTACAAGTAATAGTGACTATGCACATACAGTTGTGGAATAGTAAAGCACAGCCAAATATACTGTGCTAATGTCACAGAATAAGCATGAAAGTCAACCTGCGGCATGCAGTCCATCCAAAAAGCCTTGGTACCACCCTTCAGCTTCCAGAGTCATCAACTTCTCTAAGAACAAGGCAGCAGCGGTTGTTGGCCCCTTCTGCTCTTCATGCTTTATTTGTTCTATGGCATCTTTTAGGAGACACAAAAACATAATCATGGAAAATTAAAAAAAAAACAGGAAACCTCAATACTCAATGAATAAGAAAAAAGTGCTGGCCTAATTCTAATATTGATGTCCAGAACTGAAAATGCAATATATACACTTTCCCTTATATTGTCCCCCCATCTTGCAACTTCTTAGTCTGAGTATCTATCTATATTATTTATCCTCCCCATTAACCCTTCTGCTTTCTGCATATTCATGTTTTGAAGACCGTCAGCTTGTTTTCATTTCTCCCCTACTGCCTAAGCATCTCATGGACTATAGGCAAGAGGTATGGTGAAAGGGATCTTACCGTCTTGAAACCAATTTCCCATGTACCCCAGCAGATAAGTGGGACGAAGGATTTTCTCAATGTAACTTCTGTACAGGTTGAGACAACTCTTGACCTCCTCTCCCATTTTAGCGTGTCTGGCTGCAGATGAAGTCTTTGTTTACACTGTCAGAAGTAATAAAAGAGCTTATATATATATATATATATATATATATATATATAGTTAAAATCAAGTTCCTTGTATTGGTTTTATGGAAACTAGATAAATGAAATCCAGTTATACAAAAGTGCATTCAAAATAGGTCTTTCACTTTTCCCAAATCCTATGTTTTACGGTTTGATAAATCAAACAAGCTCCTGTAACTGTGTTTACAAAATAGAACAAGCAATACATTCATGGATACATACATATGTATCATGGGGCAAGGTTTTTTAACTTTCTTTTCTCAGCATAATCTCCTCGATTATACCCAATTGGTAAGTTGCTGATTGCTGTTGGTTCCGCCAGCCTTCGCAATGGTAAGTAAAAAGAAGGCAGCCATATGCTCTTTAAAGGGTTAAACAAACATTGTCACTTTTGTTGATGTGTCACCTTTACAGAAACTAAGAAAAAAAGGGACAACAAGATCTGGGTCACAAATATGGACTGTCGTTTTGTAATTTTGGACGTTTGAGTTAAACAAGGTCTTTTATAAAAGTATGCAGTTCAAACACACGAAGTGACCTTTTGCTTAATAATAAAACTAATAATAAATAATGACCTTTTTTGCACAAACGTGATACTAACTGCCTACTTGTTGCAAAGAGGGAGCTTACAAATGATTGTAGTTTCAGAACATCAGCAGAGGAAACTGTGCCAGAGCGGTGGACGTAACACTCAGTTAAAAGTGGCTGAGTATCATAGGAGTTAGAGTGCACAGGTACTGGCGAGCCAATGGTTCCATATACCTGTTGCACTGTGCCTGATAAATAAGTCATTTGCTCTTTAAACGTCTGGCAGCCATTTGTGAATTTCAGTTTCCATTCTTTAAACAGCTGATTCCGGAGTGCACACACCGTATACATTTAGCTGGCTTTAACACACGCCTTTCCACACTCTCTCTCTCTACTCACCTTTCACAAAAAACGACCCCTTCAAGACCAGGTTTATAGTGACCCCCCCTCAGCTGGGTTTCTGGGAAAGAGCAGCTAAATTCAATGTCGCGCTCTCTCTGCGACTGTCTGACTGCACTCAGACTGAGCTCTCTGTCAGAGAGAGAGAAACGAAACCTAGCTGCAGCATACATACAGGCGGAGGAACTTGGCCCTCCCTTTCCCATAGCAGTGACGCTGCGCCCTGCTCAGTAATTCCATGTTTGCTAACAAAAATCCCCTGCAGCAACTTTTGCTGGCAAGCCTGGCTGAGCATATTATTATTATTTATTGTTTTATATAGCGCCGTCGTATTTCGTAGCGCTGCACAATGTAGACAGGACAGTTAAGCCCTGCGTAAACTGTTAGCGCTATATAAATAAAAGATAATAATAAATAATAATAACAAGTAGTATATGACATAACAACAGGTTAGGAGGGCCCTGCTCAAACAAGCTTACAAGCATACTGGGAATTGTTGTCCGTATGATACTTTTAAATTGAGTACTGCTATACAAAACATACAATTATATACTCTCTTATTGGACTAGCATACCTTTATTTAAGGATGTGTTTTTCAAGAGTATTAAATATTGCATTTGACTTGATAGAGATTGATACTCTCAAAATCTGATTGTGCAGTACTCATCTTTATTGTAGAATGCATATTGAAGTAGATGTTGAGTGGGTTAAGGCAAGAAAAACCCATCATGCACTAATGGTCAAAATGGTAGTAATCAGACTGGGGAATGAAACGGTACTTTCTTCTGGATTATTATTATAGAGAAGAGATGGAGAAGAATTATGGAGAAGAACAAATTTTTCTTTGAGCATTAAACAAAGGCCTGTATAAAGTAATGGAGTTCAACATTTAATTTTGCAGACCTGGAAGCTGCCATTGTAAGCGACGCACACACAGCCGGCCATCCACGTCCAGGTCACCTTCTTCCATTGCTCTGTGGTCCAGTTCTTATGCTCATTTGCCCATTGTAGGCAGGAGTCAGCATGGGCACCCTGACTGGTCGGCAGCTACACAGCCCCATAAGCAACAAACTGGGATGCACTGTGTGTTCTGACACATTTCTACCAGAACCAGCATTACCTTTTACAGCAATCTGAGCTACAGTAGCGCATCTGTTGGATTCGGCCACACGGGCCAGCCTTCACCCCTCACGTGCATTAAGGAGCCTTGGCTACCCATGACCCTGTTGCTAGTTCACCGCTTTTTCTACCTTGGACCACTTTTGATAGGTACTACTGACCACTGCAGACCAGGGACACCCCACAAGAACTGCAGTTTTGGAGATGCTCCGACCCAGTCGTCTAGCCATCACAATTTGG
>VKOC01023105.1:0-11283 GCA_009364415.1 Spea multiplicata
GGTGTATTTTAGGTGCTTTAATGGTATTAATAATGCAGTTAACCTTTTACTGACAAAGTTCTTTCACCTGTCTGAGAAATTTCCTGACTATAGGTCCTCATACAAAAATATTAAATGCATAAAGGTTTCAAAGGAGGAGAAATGTTAGGACGAGAAGATATGGGGCAGGTAGGAGGCTATCCTAAACATAGGACAAGGCCAAGGATCAATTAATGTTTAAGGTTCTTTTTAGTAAGAAACAATAGGCAGACTAGATAGACCACATTCTATGGTCCCCCTGTTTGCTTTATTCAAACCTGCTATACAGCAAGACATCCCCACTGTACTAATTTGAGACGCGTCACCAGAACTTCTCCCGGCTTCAGGGGCTACGAGCTTCAGTTTGGGTGAATTCAGCCATGAGCATGTCTGCCCCACTCTTTTGGACTGAATGTGTGTTGTTGTAGATGCTACCAACAGATATTTTATGTATAATATTTTAGTAAGCATGTGTTATAATACGCAAATACATTTCTACGTTTACCTTGCAGTTAAAACTCGTCCAGAGACAGCTGCCTGTCTGAAGTTCTTTTTCTGCGGTAGACGTCCCTCTGAGATTAGGGACTGTGCTGTGTTCACGGGACTCTGAAAATTGTAGAAAAAGAATAATTTGCTTTTGCTGAGCTGCTGACTAAGGTGAGTCGCAGTAATGCAGGGCCATACCGGGGGATACTCTTGAGTTTTAGCCCCCATCTCATGGTAAAGGGGCAGATTATTTATAGGAATGCGCATGACCATTCATATGGGATCTTTGCTAGAAATGTCAATAAACAGAAAACAGCTTCCAATCCCGTTGAGTTCTCCTGTTGGTCGTGCAAAATGCATAATAATCACTCCCTGATTTAAGGATACATTCTGTACAACCTACTTAGCTGTTTTTGTATAAAAAAAACCCCAAAAAATAAGATTAGTTCTTCATAATGCATTGTGAAACCAGCAACGTGGACTATTTAATCTCACCTGAACACACCTGCTACAGACTTTGAAGAATTGAACTACTGACGAATAGTGTTACAAAAGGTTTAAGGAAAAATACACAGAAGCATCGCTTAAAACAAGGTGCGCAGACATGCAAAATAACTAGAACCGGAAGCTTCTGCTTACGTCAAATATCGCTGCCTTAGCACATAGCACCGTATGGTTGTTGTGTAACAGAAATATAATGACCTCATAGGTTATCAGACTACAATAACGAGCAAATACAAGATACCACAACCAAGAACAAGCCATAACCCTTTGTTTCCTTTGTTATTTTCCGCAGAAGTCAGGGGCTTGTGGATGTAGCTCCGTGTCATCCGATTTGTAGGTACCCTGTCCCTATCCTAATATTAATTACTAATTATTTCCCTGCCTTAAACTAAGCATACCTTTCATCTCCTTACTCCCTGCGCCTATGAGCAACCTAACAGAATATTCATGGGAATCATGTGAAAAGATGGCTGTCCTTGTTAATAGAGATATGTTGAATTTCCTCTTTTGTGATTTTTGCATTCACAAACTACCTGCTTATTTAAATGTTGGCGATCCAACGGGCTCACTCCTTTCATGGAGGCTGCTCTTCTCCGTGTCACTGGGCCGTCTTGGTTATTGGTTTTGCCAGAATATCCACGTTTTAAACCAAACCTCTGTCTGCCAGGTCCTTAAAAAAAAATGTTTTTAATTCCAGAACTCTTCTGTTTTTATTTATTTCGGTTCGTATTTCACTGATGTGCCCTATACTAGCTCACTCCAAGTTAGAACTTATGTACAAAATTAGCAAACATACATTTTGCTCACAATCTGAACATTTATTATTTGTGATATTATTAGTACTACATAATAAAACCCTTCCTCTCACTCATTGAACTCCATTTGTTTCCACTCTCTGTACATTGTAAACCTGAGGCTGAGCTCTTCCATTTGAAATGTGATGACACTTAGTTGCGATGCCCAAGTCTGTCTTAATACAGAGATATAGCATTGCATATTAACTAATAATAATAATAATAAAAGCTATTAATGTTAGTCCCTTTGTTAATGGTAACATTGACAAGAAACTGGATAAGCTAGTCTTGGTCTTTCTTTGGGTTTTGGTGGCTACCTGGTTCATTCATTATTTTTATGATTTAGGGTTAATGGAAATAAGGTCCCACAACATGCCCCCTTCTGCCATATTGTTCTGCCATAGGTCACTTACTATTCTGTGATCGTTATTCTCTTAGCAGAGATGTACATTCTTGGTGCATTGTGGATTCTCACTTTTAAATATTGCAGCCCATGTAAAAAACCCATTCCCAATCCATCTTCAGTGATGGGGCTATTTTATCAGACTGGCCAAAGCAGTAAGAGTATATGAAAAAATAAATTAATATGTTAAATCGTACAAACCTTGATTTCTCTGAGTTCCTCTAAAAAAACCCTTATTTTGGAAATTGCCATTTCTCGCTTTGTTCCTTTGGTTTCCTTTTGGCTTTGCAACTGTCTCAGCATTTTGAAGCTTTATGATGTCATCTGAATAGGAAACACAACATCAACAATATACAAGTTTAGAAACCATTAGAAAAATGACTGCAACCATATATTGTTAAAAATATCAAACAAAGTATGATATATTTACAGTCCTATTGTTTCATTATTCCAATTTCTTACATGTATCGTTGGAACACTGATTTATAATTAAAGACATATTAATTAGTTACAATGTACTTTGATTGCCCCTGGGGGTCTTCCTCAGTACTTCTTAGCAATCTGAAAGGAGAATCCCACATAAAAGTAAATACATAAAGTATAGTCAAGCTTGTTACGGACTGCTGGCAAACTGGAATTATCAGATGACACGGTCAACTTCAAGTGAAAGCTAATGCTGGCTTTCGGACCAACAACTGCTCCCGTCAGCCAAGTGCTGTGTCAACAGAGTGAGTGGGTAACACAGCTGTTTATGTGACGCCGAGGGACTTGTGTTCCAAATGATGGAAAGCCACAGTGGATCCAAAGACAGGACCCAATGAAGTCTTCAAGGGAGGTTGCAGACCAAAAGGCACAGCTCAACCCACCAAGAAAGCAAAGCCTTCAATGTCCAGATAAGGTGCTAAATAAATCCATAGAAAAGAAAAACACACAGGCTCAACAACAACAAAAAACAAATGCCAGAGAACAGTGTTCATTATGTTGTCCTATTGTGCGACCATCCTGACACAATCCAAAGTAAGTGGATGAGCAGCATAGTGAGAAGGATTGTAATACCAAACATAGTGAGAAATAACTAGAGAAACAATGGGCGAGCATCCCCCAAAAAATTTAATTCACTGTACTTAATCACGCGTTTTTGGATTATCTGCCTTCTTCCTCTCCACAGAAATCTAGCTAGACCAGAATCAATCCATAGGACATTAACTAGCAAATGAATAATTTAATACATGCACTCCATTATGTAAATGAATGTTTAACAGTAAAATATATTCCAAGTGTGTCTGCGTTCACAGAATTCAATTTATTAATATACAGTACTGTAGACTATGAAGTATAGAACCATAATAAATATTTTACAGTAACTACTGAAGCAAATCATTGTTTTGTCTCCTTAATGTCTGTTTTAATGAAATATAAGGCATTAGTGCTTGACTCGGAGGGATGTTCACTAAATGTTATTTAGGAGGCGATTGTGCACAAGGAGCAGGAGCACTCATATATCATACCTCCCAACTGTCCTGCTTCATTAATTATGTCATATTAAGAGCAACACAAGTTTTCCCCAATCCAATCTGTACAGTTCATGTAGGATTATTATTATTAGTAGTATTATTATCTCAATGCAAGACACACTTTAGTAAATTGAACCTGTAGTATGTTCTCAATGGCAACAATGCTATATGCGTAAAAAGCATCTTTTAGGAAGCCTTGCATGGAACCAAGTTCAAGACGCAATTCCAATAATGCTCTAGAAACCTCTTATATAAGAATGTTTTATGAGTCAGGAGTAGCCCTTAAGGGAGCAAATTTCATGGTAACATTCATTTACGAGAGATCCTTTATTAGAGGGACAAAAGGCACCTCCAATCCATTTTTGTGTCTTTTAGATTTTTTAAACTAATGGTCAGACGGCATTTGTGATTTCTTTCCTTTTCCTCCTTAATAATGTACCACTCGGTGCTGCTTTCGCCTCTCCTCTGTTCTTAGAAATTGAAACAAGGCCTAAGGGGTAAATAAAATCACACAACGTTATGAAACAGAAAGGGGAAAAAAAGCCACGGGCCCATGGAAAGACTCAAAGCTGTCACTGTGCATAACGAGACGTACTAACGGAGAGTGGCACCACAGACAATGCAAGGCAGTAGCTGCGATGTGCAGTTAAACAATAGACTGAATGCCCTTCCAAATGAGTGCAACTTCATGCCTGTCAGGATAAGTAAATCAAGATCAAAGTGAATTAAAACCAGCATGGTGATGTACGTGGCGCAAAATAAATATAGAGCAAAGTGAATTAAAACTAGAATGTTGGGGTACATATAATGTTCGGGTATAAAATCACATCATGATGGATTCTGGATAGTGTGTCTACCCTGTGAGTGATAATTAATGAGTGCCTAAGCCACGTTCCTTCAGCTTTGCAGTCCCTTCCTTTTGTTTCCATCATTCCCTTTGAACACCTTTAGTATGTGTGGTAATGAGCAAAGACCTTAGAAGTCTTCTTCTAGCTCAGCCTACTGCAATACCGTTCTTCTAGATTATAAACATGCTTGAGCAGGGCCCTCCTTACTAACTATAAATCCAAATTGTTATGTGGTGCCCTATTGTTATGGGCTATTTACCCGTTATACAGCACTGTAGAACATGTTTCAAATGCTAAACAAGAATGAAGTTCCCCCCAGTCCATTGCATTCTGTACTCTACGAGCAGGACAAAATCTACAACCACAAACTCATTTCGTAAAAGGCTTAAATATAAAACATGTATTATAAATGCCCATTGAGAATCACTGCAATGCTTCAATGCAGTGCATGCGCTAATGATTGATAAATAATTCTGAATAATTATCAAGCATGCTTGCCATTCTTGGGGATTATAAGAGGTTCATTATTCTGGAGCTGTCCTCGTTCATTATTGCATCATCTATCAAGAGGAGTTAAGGACCATGAAGGAGGTTGTGATTTGAAAGCGGGCTGCACACTAGTAGTTTAATTGCACACCTCATTGATGAAACTGGTTCCCACCAAGCGGTCCATCAAAGAGCTCTCATAAAATCCTCAGATGAGATCACAAATCTGATAAATGGGTGTTGTTTGGACTGCATGCTTCTTAGCTATCAATGAGGTGGGATCATTCAATGCTTCATTCATTCAATGACATTTAATGAGTTAAGGTTTCCAAGGAATAGTTACACAATACACTGGTGGTCTCTACTACTGGCTTCAGGGGCCACTTTCATAAAAACACATGGGATTATGTGATATGATACAGTTGTGAAGGAGGAAAATCAGTAAGAGGCAGCCATTACTCCATATGGTATTTATTTGAACAGCTCTATAAATTCATATAAGTAAAATATTTCCCCCTACCTTGGTTCTAGCAAAGCTTAATAGGGGCGGCTGTGTTTTACAAGTGATCCTAAATGCAATGCTCACGTTATACAGGCAAACTCACAGCTACCAAGCCTAATATTTACAAAGAAAACATTATGTACCAATAAAAAATACATCAAAGACTTAGAAGGCTTTGAAGACGGCTTTCAAACAAATTACGCTGAAAGGTATGACAGCATATACTCGCGTAAAAATATTGTCTACACTGTTTATTTATTTACAAGTTCCTGAATGTTATACATGGCATGGATGGTTCTCCCTAGATATATATTCAAGATTCCCTGAATGTCTTTTCATAGTTATAATATAACCATGTATTATACATGACCAGCACATGACTTCTTGCAGATGATGCTCCCTGGGTTCTGCCCTTCATTATGTATAGATAAGTTGATGAGGTGTCAATGTGAGTAAACCTCCAAAAGCTGATTTTCTTTCCTGAGGTTCAACAAGGCCTGGACTGGGGCCTGGATACGCGGCCACCAGATTGGGTGCTGTCAGTCTCTTTACATTGACTGGTTTGGAAGATGGACCACCCGAGAAGGTTCGTGCAGAAATGTTAAATTTTGGCAATAGTTGACGTTGCCACGCCAACCGTAGCATTTTGCTTTGGCTTCTTATTACTAATAAATAAGGATTGTTTGGTGATGTAAGCTAAGCAGACCAGACTCTAAATTAAGACTCTGCATCTAAAGTGTCCAAATAAAAATAGCCAACATGAATGGAACACGTTACGTGAGCACATATCTATGAAACCAAAGAGTAATCACATCAACATATGGACCTGTGATACACCGACCGAGCAGACAGACACACGAGATAAACAGCTGAACAAAAACAGCTTTTCTTGGAAATGGAACTGCTTGACCTGCGATACTCAATACCTGTGAATTATTACCTGTGAACCTGTGCAATACCACAATACCTGTGAATTATTCTACTACATTAATGCTAATCTCTATGGATATGTACATTCTTACTCACAATCATTTATTTGGAAAGCACACATATTATACCCACCGACACTCACACATTACCTATATAATACCTACACTCTGATATTCTACACAGGTGAATAGTTGCGTGTTGATGCAGTGCTCTGGTATTTGCAAACAAGAATATGGTATGGTCTGGGTGATATTTATTCTCACCCTAACCATGTTTTACTAGGTTATTTTTAGAGTATTACAATTCAAACTTCCCACAAAAGCAAAAGCCACAAACCCGGAAGAACATAAAAACAATTGTTTATCTACACTTTGGATATGAGAGAGAGAGAGTGAGTGAGAGAGGGAGTGTGAAAGAGAGAGTGAGAGAGAGGATAAAAGGAAAGAGGGGAAAAGAAAGGACAGATGGAGAGAGAGAGGGAAAAAGAATGAAAAAGAAAGGAGAAAGAAGGAAAGAAAAAGGGAGAAAGAAGGAAAGAAAAAAAGAAGTAGAAAAAAAGAAAGAATTAAAGAAAGAAAAAATAGAAGGAAAGAGTGAGAGAGAGAGAGAGAGAAAGGTCTGAGATGAGTCATGGGTAGATGAGTCTATAAATAACCCCACTTCACTCTTTGCCATCTCTATATTGTTAGGTACAGCTCGACTGGGGGTGGGGATCACATTAGATTATAATTGAATATATATATATATATATATATATATATATATATACAGACTAATGGCCACATAGACGGGCACATACAGAGCTGTCACAAACCCAGCCTCTCCTACTCTCCACGAAGTTACCTTTCTACATTCTAAGTGTATGAGTGTCTTCCAAATGTTCAGCCGGGTCCCTGGGACCCCATGAGCAGCCAAGCCTGCGGTCCATTGAAACTTTGACAGATGTGTATGTGAAGGCCCAGCACCTACCCAGAGACATGTCAATCTTCCCATTGTCCGCCTGGACACCGGGGGTCTGCGGGTCCTGTTGATCCTCCATGGCCGGCTGCGCAGATAGTAGTTCAGCAGAGACTGCAAGTAGTGACACTGAAGCCGACAGCTGTGCTCAGTGCGCCCCCTGCCGGCAGGAGCGCGCCGTCACACCTCCCAGCCATCACCTTCCATGTATGGACGCAACTAAACTGGCACACCTACTAGAGAGGGACAGTGACAAGCTCACTCACTCCACCACCGTGTTCAACTAAGACTCCCATCATACTCAGCCAGCTA
Organism: Spea multiplicata; assembly: GCA_009364415.1. Taxonomy (NCBI): domain Eukaryota; kingdom Metazoa; phylum Chordata; class Amphibia; order Anura; family Pelobatidae; genus Spea; species Spea multiplicata. The sequence goes on from VKOC01023105.1 coordinate 7,755, forward strand.
CTGGAATGCCTGCAAATAATTACTGGGTGCATTTCAACAACAGGGGGATAGTTGCCTTTTTTTCTTAACCCTGTGATGCTGGGGGGCATGAGTGTGTAGCTACCCGGCTTTGGAGTTCACAATGAGATAGATGAGAATTCAGTGGTAATAGCAGTTAAAATGATGTCATGCAAAATATGTAACATTGTAAATATTTCACAAACTGTATTAAATGCAAAGTGTGAGAAAGTATGTGTCATAAAGAAAGAAAGTCCCATAAAATATTCATTATTTCACTCAAAATAAAGACAAGAAAATGAGAATGTCCCCATTAAATGAAATTGAGTGAATTCTGCATTGCGATGGACAGCTTTGCAGCAGATTGCATTGTCCTAATGGTGTCCTTCTTCAATGGTTCCTGGCAATTAGAGATGAAGACAGAGGGTTCCCTTAATTGTGTTTTCTTTCCATAAATATACAGTATATCATTATTATCTTTTTATTTCTATTAATACTGTAGTCAGAAAAGGTTACATTTAGCATAGTAGGTGGTATAGCATTTTAAAGTAATTTCCAGTATCTTGAAGGAACAGTTTTATGTCCCTGCCACCCCCTACTATAGCCGAATGCTATACTCTGTGCGTACTTTAATATGCATTCTTCTAAAATGACAATAAATGAAAAGTAAAGTACGTAACCTACACAGAATTTGCAGCCATCTAAAACTGCATGCTTTATGCATGAGCTGGCATTTATTGCCACTGATTGGCTGCGTGAGCTGTCAATCAGTGTCTGGAAAGTGCTTCCACTGAACTCAATGGGACGCACGCAGCATTCAGCAGAGCCAGCCGCGGAGCGGACAGGAGGTGCGCTCATCACATGCAGGGCAGAGCATTTAGCTGGGGGGCAGTGAGGAAAAGGGGCAAATGCATTTAAAAAACAGACCGCACAAAAATGCAGCTATCCTATGCATTAAAGTTCATATCATGGCTGTAGTGCCCCTTTATTTATGTAGAAAGCACTGCATTTACCATAACAATCCTTTCCTCTGCTGCACATGAAATCTTTGCATCTCAAAAGGATGACCATCAGAACTCTGTACAGGCAGGCTAATAATAATAATTCATAATAAATAATATTTATTCTGGGCCTGAGCATCACTGTGAGTTGGTGAAAGGCTGCCTCAATTCTTGGGGCTAATGAGATTTCTGTATTTTGATGTGACATTACTAACTCTCTGCGTGTTAGTCTACAAAGCATGAAATTACAGAAAAAAACCATATTTGGAGTTTTAATTAGCAATCGCTAAAACGCAGTCATGTCTCAAGGATGTAGGAAAGTGGATGACAGCTCATCCTCCTAAGAGGATCTCGTGGCATCTTGTTTTACAGTCTAACCTCATTTGTATGAGCATAGGTAGTATTGGGTCAATATGGTGCTGCCTAATAGCTCTTACTGACTTGCTATTTGAAGATGATGAGCTACATAGTCCATCGTTATCCATCTCTGATTATATCACATTGTTAAACACTCTTAATCATATTTATGTATGATTATTATTATTATATATTTAACCTCCATTACATTTCTATTTACACTTCTTTTTGCTTGCAAGCCCCAGGTAGAAGGGATCTCCCCATCATCTCTGCGTGCTTCTGTATGCCAGAACGAGTACACAATCCCCAGCACCGAGTACCATGGTATGCTATAAGGATTTACAAAAATATGATAATGTTTGACCTATAAACGGTAATCACCAAAAACCTCAGGCGATTCATTTGGTACGATTTCCTGAATTTTAGGTTGGGTTCTTGGTGTCTGAATTTTAGAGTTCAAAAATTCTAACATTCTTCATAGAGGAATTTATACTACAATTAATTTGGATACCTTCTGCTGTAAAAAGTGAGTTAAGGTCATTGCCAAGGATGAGCCCATACCATCTTTCTGAAGGTCGGACTATTATGTACACCTTCTACTTGCATAATATAGAATCGAGTGATCACTGGGCCATGGTTTGTAGAGTAAAAATTATAAATTGTGTGTGCAATTTAGCCTGAGAGTGGGCTCAGGAGCAGCTGGAGGGCCGCAGGTTGGATGCCCCTGGTCAACAGCGTATCAAGTATGGACCAAGAATCAAATAAAATCCAGTTTCTTGGTTCATAGTCTCACGCAAATGACAGAAACCAGGGGATGTGCCAGTGGGACACAATTACATGTGATATCCCGGAAAGGTCGATGTTATGCAAAGATGAATCTTGTAACGCCATTAACTCATATTATACATGGGCCATACCATCTGCTATAAAACAGGACCTGATACAGCAGGCATAGGAACAGAGTACAGGTGAACTTGCATGCCGGCAGGACAATGTTATTTTGACTCAAGGAGTCAGTATGCTAAGTATCAATAATACATACTTTGTATATTTAATGCATGCATTCCCTTAGAGCAGAAAAAAAAGGATATTTGAAAGTACCAAGCTTTGATGTTGGTGTACATGACCAACGTGTATTTATTTGTACAGGGTGCTTCCAATCAAAATTTTGACCCCATTGAACACGCGTAATGCGGCAGCAATTCCACTACACAACATGCAATAGTGGCTCTGTTAAGACACTAAAAGATAACCAGATCTTTAAACAGTCAAGACAATGGTACCTTCTTAATAGTGTTACCAAAATAGTGTACTCACCTTAAGTAGCCATACGCTGAGTTAGCAAATTTCACGTGAAGTGTGCAATTATTGTTATTCTTTTAGAAAAAGGCATTAATGGCACCAGATTGAATGACAAGTCAGCCTGATTTTATGTTGGCATGGCAACGCCATGTTCTTTATATAATTTGAGGAAATGTGCCTAGTATAATTGTTTGAATTACGTGACGCAGAGAAGCTGCTGCCCGAGTCCTGTGAGTATGGCTGGAAATTAGTGGATTCAATTACTAGGACCAATTAAACTAAACGGGTCGCTGTCACTTTACACTTCCCCTGTGGCGTCGAACGCCATCTGGAACTCTGAGCCTTTATGCAGCGAGATACGTATATAATTGTTAAACATACTGAGAGCCACAGATTAGGAACTCCCTGTGAACCTTTTCATATGAATGAAATTGTGTTGTTTATAAAGTCCCTGGTTATGACGCTAGCTTTTAAAAGGGAAAACATAACAAGTCAAAGCTGATGGCGATAGTATCTGAGGAATGATTTGGGGCAAAAAGAACTTCTTTACCTTGAAATGGTGGTCAATTTACACGCAATACATTTGAGTGTTATTCCAACCAGGTAAGTATCTTTGCATTAAGACCAGTATGATTATTGCGGGGGGGTCCTAACAAAGAGGGGTCTCTCTAGATTGTAATCTCCTTTGAGCAGGACCCTCCTCACCTGTTGTCTCTGTAAGTCAAACTGTTATGTTACATGCTACTTGTTATGTACGGTCTACCCATTGTACAGCGCTACGGAATTTGATGGCGCTATATATACAATAATAATAATATTCACTAAAAGGAGCGTTTACAGGAGAACTTTGATTTCAGTTCCTTGACGTCACT
>VKOC01023114.1:0-16087 GCA_009364415.1 Spea multiplicata
GCTAAACAAATTATTTTTATGCTGGGTTAAAAAGCTTAGAGCAAGGAGAGAAGTGCACTTGCTTCTTTTTTAAACAAATATCTCAAAAGAGAGACCTAATTTTAGAAATGGAAGGCCAGTCCTCCATTGTGGGCATTTTAAAAGTGTTACAAGAGTAATAACCAAAACCTTTTTTTTTTTAGTACATACAAAAAACGTACAAAAGACACAGGCCAAAACAAAGTTCAAAAATATAAAAGTCACACAGTGGTAACAAGCACAGAACAGTGATCCAAATTATAGGGACATAAAATACATAATACAAGCATACATAATAATACAGCTAACACAGAAGGACAGCAGAAAGTCTAAACGTATTGTAAAGGGAACTTTTAATAGTGTCATCTTTAATAGCAATAAACCCGGACCTTTTTTGAAAAAAAGATTTAGCCTTCACCTCCCTTTGCAGAGTCGCCTCCAGCCAATCTATGAAAAAGAAAGCCATACCTAGACTCGGCGGACTGGATTGAATCCATTGGGCTCAAATGGCCTTTTTACTAACAGCCGATATAGTCAGCAAGTGCCCTTTCCCTAGCAGAGAAATGCCTACTACCTGGCAGTGGCAGAATTCTGAACAGGGCCCACTCTGCCGTTACAACAAGTGGAATGGCCAACAGCTGCACCACGAAACAATGGACATCCTTCCAAAACCTCCCAACACCTGGACATGCCCAGAGATCATGAAATAAGTCTGCCTCTAAACTAATAATGTGCCTCCACATCACCGACTTGGAAGCCTCCCAAAATAAGTTAATATCATCCACATGTTCAAGACTGTCATCTACATAATTAAGCCATTCACGTTCTAGAAAGGACCGAAAATTGTCAATAAAAGAGATGTGAGGGGAAACCTCCAATTAAAGTTGAACTGGCTAGGAGACTTAAGGTTAAGGTCAAGACACACCGGAGTATGGTCAGAAATAACTATCGGGAATATTTGCGTGCCTTTAACTCTATTTAACATAGACTCTGAAACCAAAAAATAATCCAACCTAGAAAAGGAATCCTGGGGATGGGAATAGAGCGTAAATTGCTTGTCAACAGGATGGGTATGTCTCCACACATCTATCAAGTGGAAGCTGTCAATGAGGGGTATCAAGGAGAACCAAGGGGGGTGGCGTGAAGCATCCAGGCCAGGATCAATAACAATGTTAAAATCACCACCCAATATCAGTAGCAGATATTTCAACTAAAAGAGCATAAATCTTTGCCAAAAAGGAACCTTGGAACCTGAGTTAGGAGCATAAACATTAACCAAAGGGAAAGTATCAGATCCTATTCGACTCTTCAAGAAGTGTATCTCCACCTCAACTGAGTACTGCAAACGCGTTGCGAGCACAATACAAGTGCCCCTGGATTTTCTCGTATAAATAAAAGAATAACAATTAGCTATCCAGGAGGCCTTAAGTATATTAGTGGCACAGCCACACCAACATGTCTTTTGTAAACAGATGATATCAGGGCAGGATTTACAAAGGTGAGTCAAGACCTTTTTAAGTTTTACAGGAGAGTTAAGTCCCTCAACATTCCAGGAAAGAAAACGGATTGAGCGGATTGTATGTATCTTACTCACCGACATTGGTAAGGGAGTAGAAGTAGACGCCATTAACTCACACCCCTCCGGGGAAAGGGGACCACAGAACAAGTGTAAGAAGTCCCAGGGGGTCCCAACAAGCCCCCCCACCAGACAAACAGATGAACATACAATTTGCCCGTCTGCAAAACACATCCTCTTAATGTTTTCCCACAATTTAACCCAAACAGAGGTCCAGAAACACACGCACCCTAAAAACCCAATAAAACAACAAAAAAACAAGGAATGGTATAACAAAAACCAACAGAATTTCCAAGTCAGAAAAGTGGTAAAACACACATTACTGAGAAGACACAGAAGGAGAAAGGTGACGAGGAGATACCAAAACCTTTTTAATGAAAAAGATAGAGCATTCCTTTTTTTTTGTTTAAAGCATTTTATTTGCATTTTAACATAGAATAAGCAACAGTTGCCATATCCAATGTGATGCATTACTACATATCATGATACAGTGACATAGATGCATATCACAGCACATATGAGACAAAACTGCGAACATTGTCATGAAATTGCAACAAGGGCACAGCAGCGATTAGTATCATGCACCTCAAAGCGAACACAATGTGCGCCCTAAGAAAATAAATATGGTATGTAGGCAACAATCTGGCAAACAATTCACACGGGAGGGGGGAGGGAAAGGGGGTAGAAGAAGAGAAAAGAAAAGAGAGAAGAAGAGAAGGGAGAAAAAAAGCAATGAGAACCACCCTCTTCGGGTCATAGGTGGAGCAGCGAGTGAACTGGCCTAGGTCCAGTGAACGTAGCAAGCCAAGGTTCCCATATAGCCTCAAACTTTGGCATGCTATCATGTAGTTTGGCAGTGATCTTTTCCATATTGATGATGTGCCATATGTTAGACTGGATTTCTCCGTGAGTTGGAGGGGCCCCCTTCCATCTTTTAGCAATAGCCTGTTTGACAGCCACGCATATCCTGTGAATAAGTTGCTGATTTGGAGTTGACAAAGTGCCGCCCAGGACGTCCATCATAAGGAGAGCGATAAGTGTATGTCAATGTTCAATGCTTTTGACAACTTGTCAGAAAAAGAGGACCAAATAGGTTGAACTAAGCTACATGCCCACCATGCTTGAAGGTAGGTGCCCCTCTCTCCGCACCCTCGGAAACAGCAATCACTGGAACCCATGACCATGTGTGACAAATTTACGGGCGAAGTATACCACCTTGCAACCTTGCTCTTTCTTTAATCAGTGTGTTAATTGTGGTTTTATGTGGATTAGTCGCAGCCGAATCCCATTCTTCATCAGAGTAAGTAGTGAGTAAGTCTTTGTGCCATTGGGAACGATATTGTGGAGGGTGAGCAGACGTAACCGAAATAAAGCTGGAGTAATGCGTAGAGATAGATCCCTTAAGCCTCCTTCCAGCCATAAATCGGCGTACAAAAATCGTCGGAGCGGACATCCCGCCTCTAGCCAATAAAGAGCGTATAAAATGGCGTACTTGTAAATAGCGGAACGTTTCGTTTGGAGGTAAACGTTTGGATTCTTGGAGCGTGGCAAAAGAGAACATCTGTCCACCTCGAACCAGGTCGCCCAGGGTGAGTAAGCCAGCAGCGATCCACCACTGGAAGGTCGACGTATGCATGCCTTCTGGGAAGAGAGGGTTGGACAACAATGGCGTGAGTGGAGAAACCGGACCAGCTAGGCGAAGTTTGGAGCGCCAGGCACGCCAGAGAAGGAGTGTAGCTGATATAGTAGCGGATGAGGAAGGACATAGTAGGGTCGGGTTATCTAGCCACAGGATCTGTCCGAGGTTCTGGTTCGGGAAATATGTTTGCTCTATAGCCACCTAGGGAAGGGTGTTGGTTGGGTAAGACCAGGCTTCCAACTGAGAGACCCTAGCCGCCACGTAATACATATATAAATCTGGAACAGCCAAACCTCCTATTTGCTTTGGTTTATACATTGTGGACTTTTTAATGCGAGCCCGTCTGGTGGCCCACACATATTCTAAGACAGTAGATTGAAAAGCCGCAATCTCCTCTTTCTTGACTGGTATGGGTAGTGCACGAAATAGGTACAAGAGCCTGGGCAATAAATTCATTTTGACAGCACATATGCGCCCTAGCCAGGAGATAGTGTAGCGGGCTCATTGCCGCATCTCCGAGCGTAAGGATCCCATGAGAGGCGGATAATTGGCCTGATAAAGCGTTGTAAAGTCCCTGGTGACATGTATGCCTAAGTATTTTATAGACGAAGGCTGCCATGAGAATTTAAAATTAGCCGCAATGAGTAGTTGGACTTGTGGCTCCAGATTAACATCCAATGCCTCACACTTGGAATCATTTATCTTGTAACCGGAGATTTGGGAGAAATCCTTCAACAGGCGAAAAAGGTTAGGAAGTGAGATTAGGGGCTTCGTCAAGGTGAGCAAAATGTCATCGGCAAACAGGCTTAGTTTGTATTGTACTCGGTGTACTGCAATCCCCTGTATGTCCGGATTGGCTCTGACAGCTGCTGCAAGGGGCTCAAGACATAAGGCAAATAGGAGTGGGGAGAGAGGGCATCCTTGACGTGTGCCATTTTTAATGTCCAGTGTAGAAGACTCACAACCCATCAGGGCCACCGTCGCCGTCGGGCATCTGTATAGTGCTCGGACACCGCTCAGAAAGCTACCACGAAAGCCAAACTGGTCTAGCACCTCCCACATATATGTCCAGTCAATTCTATCAAAGGCTTTTTCGCCGTCTAAAGCCAATAGCATAGATCTCTGAGTAGTAGCCTTGGCTGCCTCAATCAAGTCGATCGTGCGCCGGATGCTGTCAGGAGCCTCTCTGTTAGGGATTAAACCAACTTGGTCTGGATGTATCAGGGATGAGATGACTGTACTTAGACGAGCCGATAGCAATTTAGCATAAAGTTTGATGTCGGAGTTAATAAGCGAAATGGGGCGATAGCTCCCGCAAGCAGAACGGTCTTTACCTTCCTTGTGTATTACCACAATTTTAGCCTTAAACATTTCACTGGACGGAGGATCACCGTTGAGGAAGCGTTGAAAAAGAACCAACAGACGGGGTGTGAAGAGAGGCTGGAACTTTTTGTAGCACGATCCCGGAAGCCCATCCGGGCCAGGAGCTTTGGATGTCTTAAGTGTGGAGATCATCGCCCGAATTTCTTCTTCTGTAACAGGGCCATTAAGGGACTCTAGTTGAGCTTGCGAAAGGCGCGGTAAAGCGATTGAATCTAGAAAGTGGTGTAAAGGGCGTCGATCTTGGATATTCTTAGGAGCTTTGTTACCATCATATAAGTCTTGATAGTAAGTAGCAAATTGATCCGCTATATCTCTCGGGTGTATCCAGCTTTTCTTGTGGGAATCAACTATCTTGGAGATGTTCTGAATTTTCCGTTGTGCTCTAAGACGCCTTGCCAACATGGAGTCTGGCTTATTCGCCTTTAAAAAAAAATCTTGTTTGGTAAGGTTTAGTGAGTATAAGACATCTTGGCTCAGCAGAAGGTTCAATTCTCCCCTCGTCTGGACAATGTCACGAAGTAGTGAGTCATCGAGAAGTTGTTTGTGTCTGGCTTCCAGGTCAATAAGACTAGACGTGAGGGATTCAATCTTAGCTTGTCCCAGTTTCCGGCGACGCGCTGCTATCCTGAGGAAGGAACTTCTTATAAACGCTTTGTGTGTTTGCCAAACCAGGAGAGGATCCATCTCCGGGGTCTCATTGAAGTCGAAATTCATGCAGATCATATTGATTTCTGAGAATATCGAGGGATCTGTCAACAGGAACTCATCTAGCCTCCATTGCCTGGCGTCTCTTGGCCAATCAGTCAGGTGAAGAACGCACTCTACAGCTCCGTGGTCCGACCAAATGATGGGATGAATTTGTGCAGCATGGAGGGAATTAGCCATATGTTGACCTATGAAGATATAATCTATCCTTGAGTAGGACTGATGAGGGTGGGAGAAAAAAGAGTAGTCGAGCTCCTTAGGATGAAGCAGCCGCCATGTATCAACTAATGCCACTGTTTTTGCAAAGTCCTTGAGACGTCTAGATTTCGGCAGTGGGTGAGACAGCGAAGATGTACTTTTTCTGTCCAGAAACCCATCCCAGAGTGTATTAAAGTCCCCACCCACAATGAGCTGGTGTTTGCGGAGCGGCAACAGGAGGTCTGTAATGTGTGAGTAGAAGTCATCCGCCGACGGAGAAGGCGCGTATACGTTGAGGATTGCTGTAGGCTTGTTCCTCAGCATGTCGCTATTTGTTGAGGGCATTTGAGTGGGTGGCGCAGTCGTTTGAGGTTCCATTGGCAGCTGATAAGACTGAGGGTCCGACAATGTGTCTTAGTTTTTTGGGCCTGGGAATTGATCCTGTAAAGGAGGAGTGTTGGCTCCCACAGGAAAAGTTGAGGTTATTGAGGCAAGCAGTGTCAGAGGTCTGGGAAGCTAGGAAAGTCATGTTGAGTTAGCTTCAGTCTTTAATGGGACGGTTGAATTTCCTGTGTCAAGGTCATACCTATAGGGAGGATTTTTAATAGAAGCTTGGCGAAAGCAACAGCAGGGGTTAAGGCTAAGCACCACTTAATCAGGCTTTTGGTTGCCATGAAGGAGGATTTGGGGGTGTGGGAGACTTTTTTGAAGTATTTTAAAGGTACAGTGATTTTTGGCAACCTGCATTGTAGTCAGCGGGTTAGGAGATTTTTATGGACACGTTTGGGATTTGGGGCTTATATTGATGGTAGGTGGCAAACAGAGCCATAGTCGGAGGCTTGGGCTATGAGCCCATTGATTCAGAACATGACGTTTCTGTTGTTAGTGGCATTGTTGTTATGGGGATAGGAGACATAACATGGCGGTGGTGCATGCAGTTAATGACCTGGTGGCTTAGTCTGCTCCAGGTGTTTGGTTGTTGCATAGATTTGTTTTACTCTGTATGTCCCTTAATGTGGTTTTTCGGGCTCAGCATGTGCCGCATTATCTTAACGTGGTGGCTGACTCTCTTCATTTTCAGTGGTCTCAGTTTCGGTGAGAGGCTCTGGGGGGGCACGGGAAGAAGGGTGTTTTCCAGAAGAGATGTGGGTGCTCGGGACCGCATGAAGTTGGAGGTTTTAGTGTGGTTTATTTTTAGGGTGTATCGGCGGCTGTGTTACAACAGAATTTTGCAGCGTTAGCCTTTTGGTTTAAGTTTCAAGGGTGAAATTAATCCAGCAAGCTAAGAAAGGTTTTTGGAAAAGGAGGAAGGTGTTTAATCAGAGGAGACCATTGTCGGTGCACAGCCTGAGGAAGATTGTTCAGTTGTTCCCACAAATCTGTTATCCGCTGTTTGAGGCTACTTTATTTGTGTCGGCATTTGCGTTGGCATTCTTTGGTGCTTTTCAGATTGGGGAGCTGATGAGTGAGAAAAAGGAGGAGGGCAAGGGCAGCCTGCAAATGTCAGATGTTCAGGTGTGCAGCGGCAAGGTGTCCATTTCTAATGGATCATCCTTTTGGTACTAGGAAAGGGAAGGTCAGGTTCCATCTACCACCAGTTCTTCTAGGACACACCCTAAATGTCAGTTTAGTCGGACAAGTATTTCTGCCGTTATTTCCAGTGCACCATCTGGTGGTAGTAGTAGTAGGTCAAGCTCTCCATTTGGATCTCATTGCTGGAAGAATCTACATCCAGTAAATTAAAGGCACCAATAGCAGGCAATAGTAGTGCTGCAAGGCCCACCAAAATTAGGGTTTTATATAGAAAACGAAAAAACAGCTTTGAAGTTTAAGGGTAGCCCAGTGACTTCTGCCCCCAGCATCTTCCTCTTCCACAAGCAGGAGCACCCTGTCTTCATTACTCTGTGAAGAAAGGAAAATGCAAGGTGTCAAGCAGAGCACGTTTGGCCAAAAGTTTAGCAGCAAGACTGAGAGTAGTGTTCCCAAGCTATCTCCTTCTTCTTGCTCACGGATGCTTTTTGATAATCCCCCTCTACCACATTCCTACAACCAGTACTGCCACATAATTTCCTTTAACTACCACCTCTAGCAAGGCTGTGAAGGCACGAATAGAGAAACCAGAGGAGTTGTTGCATTTGCCAGTGCAAAGCCCCCCCTTTACTACTACTCCAAGTCCCTACAATATTCTGTTAAGACAGTTAAAGCCAAAACTCCTGAGTTACCATGCCCAGTATTGCTGGTTGCTCTGGCACAGTTACCACCCCATACTGTAACTGTGGCAATAAGAACAACCACAACCACTGTTACTACTAGTAGTATTACCGAAAGTAGCAGTGTAGAGTCTAGAGAGTGAGACTGTTAATGTGCCATCTCGCCGTGTTTGCAGTCCTGCTGCTCATCCACCCAGAGCAGTAGAAACAGAATTCAGAAGAGCAAAGTCCAATATGGGGCTCCACAGCAACATTTAGGAGCACCTTGAAAGTGTACAAGAAGGTGCAAACATTATGGGAAGCAAATTAGCAGAGGGAAAGCGTCCAGTCATTTCACCAGTGCTGGGATGCACCACCACCTCTGCATTCAACAAAAGGCTGTGTTATTGATGAAAGAGGCAGAAGAAAGTTGTAGGACAGGCATCACTGCTGGTATTATTACAAGCACTAGTACCATCGCTAGAGACAGAGAGTGACTAAACACAAACAGGTATTTCATAGCCGATAGCAGCTACAGCTAGTGGTATTGGCAGCTAAAGACCAAGGCAGGCTGAAGCACTACAACACGTTCAGCCCACCCTGGAACAATTACGGGCATTCCACTCCAGGAGATCAATTCTCAAACAGCAGGCCAATAAAATAACCAGACTTATTGGGCTGTTGGGGGTGCATCCTTTCCCATGATTGCAGGGGAGCCTTTCACATAATTGATGGTGGCTGTACTTCCACAATACAAACTTCCTCATGTCCCGCTTTTAATAGGAATATTGTCCCCTCACTGTGTCAGTTCTGTGTTTCAGCAGTAAAAGAGGAGCTTAACAGATTTGTGGTGTGCAACTAGCAGGCAGCATACCTTTCCTTGACCTCACACTGGTGGCAGCCAGTGTGTCTAAGGAACCTGCTGCAACAGGCTATCGATCATTCCTTCTTCATGCAGAAGTGATGGATGAAAAGCACACTTCTGAAAATATTATGCATGCAATAAGGAAAATGTCACGTTGGGTGGGAGCAGAGGCACCAATGTTGAAGTGAGATTTGTGGTAACTGACGGAGGAGCAAACATGGTGAAAGTGCTCCGAGATGGTAATATTGTTAGCATGCAGTGTGCAGCACACATCATCCATCCTATAGTCAAGTCAGCAATGCCAGAAGGAAATAATTTTGTAGCAATAGTTATGTCACCATGCAGGAAGATCACTGGGCACTACCCCCACAGTGTTAAGGTTAGGCAACTTTTGAGGGAGGAGCAAGAGAAGGCAGGTCTTTCCATACACTGTCAAAGACAAGATGCGAGTATGTGGTGGAACACAACTTTAGATATGCTGGAGAGGATTTTTGAGCAGCAGAGGGCAATCCATAGTCTTGCATCAAAGCATAACATTGGTATTGCATCTCCATTGAATAGAGAGGATTGGACAGCGGTCGCTCAGCCAGTGATCCTTAAACCATTCAGGGATGCAACTGAAAATTTAAGCTTGAGAACTGCCAGTCTGGCCCAGGTGATCCCTGTGTTCTCCCATCTAGGCAGCAAGATGGATGTGTTTCTTGAAAACCGTGAGGTTATTCAAGATGGCACTCTACATCCTGACGTAGCATACATAGTTAGGAAGTTGAAGAATCAGCTCAAAGTTCGCGAATGAATGGACAAATGTCCTGAAATTATGCTAGCATGCCTTTATGGTCCAAGGATTAAGGGAAATCTGCATTTTTGGAAGAGGCACTTGTGAGTACAGCCAGACCCACCGACAGAGCTAGCAGCAGAAAGGAGAGTAGTGCCGGGGAAATGGTCAGACTTTACCTCTGTGAACGTCCTTTGGCGCCTAATGCTTGACCCTCTTAGCTACTGGGATGACCTGTGCCCTGTACTCTCATGGGCTGTGCAGTTTTTCACCCCTGGCTGCGGCTGGTTGTAGTATGGCAATGCCTGCTACATCCGCCAGAGTACCCAGCTCACGGTAGGGCCTAGAGCTCTGGAAGTCCGCTCCCAAACGTCAAGGACTTAGTGTTTGGATCCTTTGCCCTTCGGATGGAACAGGTGAGTGGGTCGCCAATTGCCCACTCATTTCCCTTTTCCATTTTCTTTTTGTATTCTACTGCTGGTGGTCCCTCTTAATAATTTTCCGTATATAGGCAGTTCATTTGTTCTGCCAATTCCCTTCCTTTTTAAAATGTCATTGTGACGGAACCCTCCATCACTGGGGCCACTGGAGAGGTCTTAGAGCCAGCCTCCTCCCTATTGACTATGGGCCCTGGCTTTGTAGAGACTTCTGTGTCTACCCCCAGAAGTATATAATCTCATCACTTGCTGAGGGGTTATCTCCGACAGACAGCCAGGATATGCAACAAGGGAGTATATGTTGTAGCACCCCCCCACCCCAAGTTCCACCACTCCCCCTGGCTGCAGCTGTCTGTGGTGTGGCAATGCCTGCTACCTTCTCCAAAGTAGCCGGCTAACGCTGGGACCTAGTGTTTGAGCTCTGGAAGTCTGCTCCCAAACACCAAGGACTGACAGTGTTTGGATGCTTTGCCATGGGGATGGAACACCAAATAGCACACTCATTCACCCTTTTTATTTCCTGTTCTATTCTTATGCTGCTTCTGGTGTCACCTCAAAATCTTTTTGATTATACCTCAAAATCTTTTTGATTATTATATCTTTCTTAAATGTCATGCCCAGTGGTAAAGGTAGTTTCTCCTCTCTGTTTGCAGTGTGGCAACGCCTGCTACCGCCGCCAGGGCAGCCAGCTAACGTTAGGGCCTAGTGTTCTGGAAGTCCGCTCCTAAACACCAAGGATTGACATGTTATATGCCACTCTGCCCCACAGATATGCCTTATACACCCCTATATGCCACTCTGCCTCCCTGACATGCCTTTTAACCCCCCATTTGCAACCCTGGTCCCCAAATATGCCTTATACCCCCTATATGCCACTCTGCCTCCCTGATATGCCTTTTGACCCCCTATATGGCACTCTTACCCTCCCACATGCCCTGATTTACTAATGCATCCCTCCGCTGCTGCTGGCCGTTACTTCACTTTTCTACAGTCACCTTCCTTTGCTATGCAATTTTCCCAATGTCACACCAACTTTTTCCCAGAAGACGGTCAACATCTACATAGCGGCACATTGTTGCGTCTTAAATTTCTTTGCTACAAGAGATGATGGATGCTTTCACTGCATACTCTGCCACTTGCTTTTCGGCTTGTAATGGTGATCCCACATTTCATCACCAGTGACTATCTTCTGCAGAAAATCATCACCATCTTCACTGTAACGGGAACAAATATCTAAGAGCTTACGCTTATGCTTCTCTGTCAGCTGCTTAGGCATCTACCTGGTACACACTTTACTGAACTTAAGGCTGTCGTAAATCAGGGCATATTTACATAAATAAAATATGAGTGATTTAAAGGTTTTTTGTCCTCAACGCGTTTCGCCCTCAGAAGGGCTTCCTCAGGAGGCGAAAAAAGATTTTATTTATTTATTCTAAAATTTGATTTCTAATAAATATCAAATACATGCACCCCTCCCGCATGCTTGCTTGCACACTTCGGATGTGCATGGGATCCTGTGAGTTTAACCATTTATAACACTTATACACACTATTTGTATTTTTTATTGTATTTATAGACACGGCAAGAAAAAAGAACTTGAGAAACGCATGAAACACTATACATCTTTGTGAGAGCACTAAATATTCATCATTTTTCGCATGATTTTTTCCATATTTTTACATGAGCGCCCCCTGGTGGCTATATATTTGTAACTTACAACATTTGGAGAGTGTTGATTTTGGGTGGCAGCTGTAAGCATAATATACAGAGAAAGTATTTTATTTAATCTTATATAACTTTGTCTTCGATTCCACCTATTTTCTACACTATCTTGTAGGTATATCTGTTCTCTTTATCACACCTTTTCCTTTTCAATAAATCAGGGCATATCCAACACTTACATTCAGCTTGCCTCTGCAACCTCTTAAACTGTTATTCTTCTATTTTTGTGAATCGGTTCCAGGGTTCTTTCTTCATTCCTTGTGGTCTGGCTGGACATCCGGAGCGCCTCGCATCCGTCACACCAGTACTGCCGTTTTCAAACAATTGATTTTACAAGAGAGAATTTTTATCCCCATACTTAGCACACATCCGCTCCCAGCACACCATCTGCTCACAAAAAGTGTATGACAGAACGCTGTTCCTCTTTGGTGCAAGTTTTGCAGCCATCTTCATGCCAGGGTGAAAACTCTTATACTATAAGGGCAACCGGCTTGCCAGACAGAACTAGTCACTTGACAAGTTAAGACACGACCAATACCACTCCTTCACCGTTTGCAACGAAAATATAAAAGTACGGAAACGTTTTGAACGTCCTTCGTATTTCTTTGCAGATCTTGGTTTTCCTATTCTTTCTTTTTTTTGCCTGTAACTATAACACTAAGCTTATTTTGTTCCAGCCACTCGTCTCAAATTTCCCATTCAACGTCTTCGACGTGATTTATTTCTTGAGTCCATGGCGACCGGACGGCCGAATGGGATTTCTGAAAAGTTTGGACGAATTTTGTCCGAACCAAATACGAAGAACACCCCCCCCAAACAACTAACTTTCCCGCCGGAGCCAAAGTCTAGCTTCTGGGCAGGACACACACACTGCCACCCTTATGCTTCTACCAACCCTTACTTTAGATTTTTCTGAAATTTTAAATAAACAAAACAGCAGCACACTGCATTGTGATTGACAAAAAAAGATGAGAAATGCTGGTTCAATAGACCTTCAGCTAGGCCATGCAGATTATTAAATACTAAGCCATTCCTTTACCACCCCAAGCCAGTGACATTTACGAAAGTTTGAATAAAAATAAGCACCCTGGAGAAAGCCTCTGATTACACAAAAAGAGGAAAAGACATGCTTCTCACCAGGCCATCATAATGCATTTTATTACCTAGGTTTTACTATCACCCAATAATTGTGATATTTCGGATGTTGTTAATAAAGAAAACAAGCTACAGATAACCATGGAGGTAAGAACTGAAGTGGCTTATCATTAGTGTCTAACAAACCGTTTTCATGACAGGCATTGTGTTTTCCTGAGTGATGTAGCCATATTAGGGGAGCACTACCACCAATTTTCCTTTCAGTAGCTCTACTAGGAAGCATCTGCAATGATGTTAACCCCAGTGACATGGTTGCTCTTGTGCCTACAGAGTCTTCTATGCATGCTGTTTCTGGTTTCATCCTGTTCTTTTGTTGTTAGTGATTTGTGTATATTTGTTAACATACATTCACCTTTGGTGCACAGTGAACAAAAGTAAGAGAAAACATTCTTAACCCTGTGTTGTCACAAATTCTCTATACTGATGAATACAACATGAAAAAGTTGCTCCATATAATAATTTAGGAATAGGAGAGATTATCATGAAGATCATAGTTACGTGTCTGTACAGCAGTAAGTAAACATGAAACTGAAAAGTGTCTTTTAGAACACATACATAAATGTAATCCTTGTAATTAGTCTGGAAATCTGTGACAAATTTGCACACTGGTGTACCTCACTTCACCTGTTTACAGGTCTTTCTTCTCTGACCATGATTTAACAAACTATGATTTTTCGCATATACTTTTTAAATTATGGTAAAAATTACATTCATTCTTCCCATATTATAATCAATGTTGACATGGTTAATAAAAAAAGAATAGAAAATGTTCATGTTGTCCCTCAAATAGACAATTCAGGTGGTTTCCAGGGGCACTTAATTAGTGCTGTATCTTTCTTGTGTTGGAGTCAGTGCATGCCAAGGAATAAGCAGTGCAGGGTGCATGGAACATGGTACATGAAACACCTGCTTGAATATACTGCCTCTTTTGCAGGAATTGTCATCCAAATTCTTGAAAAGGCAGGGTAGATAAAACTGAATGTTTCAAAATCCATGGAATGTGCCACTAGATACTCATTGTCTTCTCCCTGTTGATGTAAACAAACTTTAGTTTATTAATCAATAGTCTAGATTTCAATTAACTCATAATTAGATTTTTTTACAGCACCTTATTTTCGCTCTCATCTTGCTGCTGGAGAAAACATTTGTCTCTTTTATTTACGTTATTAATAAACATACCACTTTAGTTCCCTGTGATCTATGACAGCCGGGGAAGGTCTGCGCGATGGACGCAGACAGCCCCCGCTGCTAACCGCACCTCCTCCCGGGCTACAGCGGAAGTTGTCTACGCGAATCGCATAGAGCTCTACACGCTGCCAGGACTGCTCTTTGAAATGCCTTTTAACCCCCTTAATGTCACTCTACCTCCAGAAATGCCTTTTAACCCTCTATACGCCACTTTGCCTCCTGAAATGCCTTATACCTCCCTATATGCCACTGTGCCCCATAATATGCCTTTTAACCCCCTAAATGCCAGAGTGGCATATAGGGGTATAAGGCAATTCTGGCGGCAGAGTGACTCATAGGGGTCAAAAGGCATATCATGGGGCTCATTGGCATATAGGGGGTATAAGGCATTTCTGGGGCAGAGTGGCAAGCCAGGGTGCAGATGTGCATAACTGGGGGGCGGCGGGCAGGTTGCAAAAAAAAAAAAGGAAATAAAAACCAGAATATTTTTCTCAACAATAGCTTTTATTAAAAAAAAAATGTTTCACATAGTCTATTCTATAGGGTCGTCTTATATTCAGGCGCTTTTCTTTTTTTCAATAATTAAATTACAGATTTGCGCGGGGTTTCTTATATTCAGATTTTGGGGGGTTGTCTTATAATCAGATTTTGGATGGTCCACTAGAATATTTGTGAAGTCATTTGTAAGGCTCCCCTAAACTGTTCCCAGAAAGTTGGAAGCATAGATTTGTCCAAAATATCTAGGTATGTCTCCTTCAGCATACCAAGACATTGTCCACAAAACATAAATGACTGGAACTTTTAAATGGAGTACTTATGTATATGGTTTTTACACAATTTGCACTGCTTCTACACTTTGCATGTGTGATTTTTTTTATTATTTTGACTGAAAAAGAAACACAATTTTTGTCTCACCGAAAACTGCCATGGTTTCATTTTTCTGGTGAGGGGGGAAGATATGTATCTCTTAAGTGCCCCCCTTAAAAGATATCAGTGGCCCTAACCCTTGATGGCAGAAAATACTCTGTATACAGGGATGTACTTTTTCTACTCATTGTGCTATAGAGTAACTGATATTCATACCTGGGAACTTCTTGGCTCCAGCTACCCGGAGCCTTCCCTTGTGGGACGCGGCCAGGACCGCACACTGACATCAGCAGGTGGGGGAAATGGGCGGGGAGCGGGGTGTGTCAAGACCCCGCTCTCACGACCCGGAGGGTTCGGGTCTTGACCCAGGGAACCGGAAGAGCAGCGCTCCCCCGGCAATCTCCGGGTCAAATCTGGAGAGTTCCCAGGTATGCTGCTATTATGATGTTCTCTGTAAAATAAATAAAGATTAGAAAAAAGAAAGGCCTGCATTTTATATGTGTCACATTGGTCATTTGCCTGGAAACCCGAATTTTCTACTCCTTAAGGCTTGGTTTCCACTTGGTTTTTTTTTGCTAAAAACGCCCATAAAAACGCCAATTCAGCCACACTAAAAAAACGCCGCAGCCAGATGTTAGCCAAGCGCTCAGACAACCTCCACTGCTGCTGGCTGGTACTTCTGCTGGGGCTTCTATGGTGGAGCACCGGAAGGTCATGTAATGCCGGCGCTCCTTCATAGAACCCCTGGCTGCCAGAGAGGATCCAGGACCCCTGCAGCACTGCAAGGGATCTGGGTCCTAACCCTGCCGCGGGCAAAAGAAAAAAGAACACCTGCCTGGCACTCGGGAACTGCATGTCTCGGCCGATACGAATTGCACATCCCTGCGCTAAAGCCTGATTATAGGCTGCACCCCCACTTTAAGGACTTAAAAGTCTACAAAATATTGTTTGTTAAATCTCTGGCCTCCCCTTAACCCCTTCAGTCCCAGGGGTTTTAGGTACCTTAAGTCCCTTAGCAATGCGAATAGTGCACCCATGTAAACTATATATTGTTTTTTCAAGGAGACAGAGGGCTTTCTTTTGATACCATAGTTACATGATTAGGTAAAAATTTAGGATGAGAAATTTAGTAAAAAGTAGCGAAAATTAGAAAAAAATGTATTTTTATATAATTTCCCCCCTGAATCCTCACAAAATTAGATAAAGTGACAGAAAATCACTTCCAAATTTATCAATTCAGGTGTCTTGATTTCATAAATCCCTCATTTCTATAGAATCCACACTTTCCTAGCACTTATAGGGAACATACTAAGGCAGGGATGTCCAAGTTTTTTTCTGCAGTGGGCCACTTCATCAGAATTGTATACGTG
>VKOC01023115.1:0-21993 GCA_009364415.1 Spea multiplicata
ACATAAATTCAAGGGATCTGACAAGACAAGAATTGACAGACTAATACAAACCGATACATTTGGGGGAGAGAGCCCTGCTCGCAAGCTTACAATCTAGAGGGAAAAATGGGGTGACAAACATAAGGCATAGAGGAAGGGTGAGAGGTATTGTGGGGGGGTATCGATGACAAGGATGTTCTAGCAGCTAAGATGGTATGCGTCTCTGAAGAAGTGGGTTTTTAGATGTTTCTTGAATGTCAGGAGGGAGGGTGAATTCTGAAGGTTCCTTGGGAGCAGATTCCAGAGATATGGGGCAGCTCGAGTGAAATCTTGTAGACGGGAAAAGGAAGAGGTGACGAGTGAGGAGGAGAGCCTTAGCCCATGGGAGGAACGTAGGGATCGAGTAGGAGAGTATTTGCTAATGAGGTCAGAAATGTACGGAGGAGCAGTATTGTGGATGGCCTTATATGTCAGTACCAGGATCTTAAATTTAATTCTAAAGGTAATTGGGAGCCAGTGGAGGGTTTCACAGAGGGGGGAAGCAGAAGAGGAGCGACGTGCAAGGAAGATGAGCCTAGCAGCGGCATTTAGGATAGACTGTAGAGGAGAGAGTCGAGACAGTGGAATGCCAACCAGAAGAGTGTTGCAGTAGTCTAGACGGGAAATGATAAGTGAATGAACCAGAGTTTTTGTGGATTCTTGGGTGAGGAATGGGCGGATACGAGAGATGTTTTTTAGGTGCAGGCGGCAGGATCTGGCGAGGGACTGAATGTGAGGGATGAAGGAGAGGTTTGAGTCAAGGATGACCCCAAGGCATCGGGCCTGGTTAGTAGGAGAGATAGTTGTGTTGTTAATGGTGATAGAGAATTCAGGTAGTGGAGTGGAGATGGAGGGAGGGAAGATAATGAGTTCCGTTTTAGAAAGATTAAGTTTCAGGTAGTGTTGTGACATCCATGAAGAAATAGCAGACAAGCAGCTGGTGATCCGGGACATGAGAGATGGAGAGAGATCAGGAGAAGACAGGTAGATTTGGGTATCATCTGCATATAGATGATACTGGAGGCCAAATGAGTTGATTAGTTTGCCAAGAGAGGAAGTATAAAGAGAGAACAGCAGAGGGCCAAGGACTGAACCTTGGGGGACACCAACCGAAAGAGGAAGGGGCGATGATGTGTTGCCAGAGAAGTTGACAGTGAAGGAACGGTTAGACAGATATGAGGAGATCCAGGAGAGAGCTGTATCTCGAATGCCTATAGAAGCAAGTGAGTCAAGAAGAAGGTGGTGATCAACAGTATCGAAAGCAGCAGAGAGATCCAGTAGAATTAGAATAGAGTAGTGACCTTTAGCTTTGGCAGAGAGCAAGTCATTGGAGACTTTTGTTAGAGCTGTTTCAGTAGAGTGAAGGGGTTTATTAAGACACCTTCCTGACCCTTATTGATTACTATGCTTTATCTTCTGCCTGGGCCCTAGATATGAATACCACACAACTTCAAAGAGGGGGCTGTATAACGACAGAAAAAACACCCACCACCACCAATGTTATACTTACATAAGCGCTTCTACAGATTTTGGCTTGATGAAAATAGCAATGGGGAATAACTGCGCTTGTTGCAATCGCTTGATTGCATTCCCAGACACATCAAGAATGCAGTGTTTTCCCTGGGAAAAGACAAAAAAATGACACAATCACGGCCAATACCAAACCTCCAGTACAGTACTGGGTGAGCATCTTATGGATGTGAGATCTTCACGCTACTAACCACACAAACTCACCCTTTCAGCCACGGCACGCACAGACTGGACACTCGTCCCGTACAAATTGTCATTGAACTGTCCAGCTTCAATAAATTTGTTTTCTTGGATATCCTTCTCCATCTGCTCTCGCGAGGCCACAAAGTGGTAGTCTTGGCCATCCATCTCTGTCTCCCTTCTTGGCCGTGTAGTGTCTGTCACGAAAGATGAAGCTCTTAATTCCTGCACACCTCTGCTATGAATACTAAACAATTGTGTAAAAAGTCAGATTATTGGCGGAATACTTACGTGGAACGCAAGAGCCAAATTTATGTGGAAATTCTGAGATGAGGTCATCATTAACTCTATCTTTCAGTGGACCTAAGATGATAACTGGCCTTGCGTAGTGAACTAGGAGAGAAAAAGACTGGCGATTATTTTCACACATTTCCCCATCATAACACATTTCAATTCCCACACTTTAAACATACCATGTTTTCCTCATATGTACAAAATAATATATATACACACACACACACACACACACTTACTTTCTTGCCTGGTCACTGGTTCATATGATAAAATAGTGTCTTCTTGTCCCTCTGTGGGGGAGGGGATGAAAGAAACAAAACAGGTTAGCAGTGTTCCGATATCAGAAATGTCCAAAAAAGTAGACAACAGAAGGTCACTTACTGGAGCTGCTTTCGCTGTCACTTGTATTCGATGTCACCGCCTCTACAAAATATAATACTTATGTCACTTAAAGCAAAGCTCGGAAGGTACGTCAAACACACGCACACAGCAGGGGCCGGGAATGGATCACAGCCAGTTAGAGGGTAACGTGATTGGAATGGCGGGGCTCAGCCCTATTACTACCAATCCCCTTTGTGTGTGGAAGGTGTTAGTATCCAACTTGTGGCTTCAATGAGAATCCACGCAGGAAAAATTGTAAAGTTAAATAAAAAGTATAAAGAGGAAAAACTAAGAATTCTCTGTACTTACTATAAGAACTAGCAGGAGAGGATTTCAATGCCCCAATTTACTAGAAATGAGCATCAAAATATGTCGGTGTCTAAGCTTTCACCTCGCCTATCACCTGCCTTTTTCAGTGACAGAGTTCATTTGTTTATACAAATGAACAACAACAATAAGAATCAATATAAAATGTATCCACTGCATCCACATTATTAACCCGTAATACCTTAAAATAAACCTACATACAGAGAGCGCTGCTATGTCCCAAGCCCTGGGTCTTTAGTTTTGCTAGTTTTATTGGACTGACTTCTTCGGACCTACAAATTGATCATTTATACAATCATATTTGTTGATAATATACTAGTATGTAAGAAACACCCTGGGATAAGCTTAGAGCCCCCAACCCCCTCACACTGAGGGACTTACTCAGACTCTTTGATCCATAATAATCGTCACTTAAGCCAGGGAAGTCCTGATATTAACAGACAGGAGAGAGGAAAGACAGACAGTGAGAGACAGCCAACAAGAGAGAAAGCATTAGGAAGAAGCTGCCATACAAGAAGAATCAACAGGCAAAAGATGTCAAAGAATCGGTGTTATTTCCTCTCCAGTGTGCGTCTAGCAGGATAGAAGAAGGTATTTAGCAGCCTTTAAGAAAGGTGGGAGGTTTCACAGATATCAGGAAATATGAAAAATACCAATGACTCAGGGAAAGTTGTAATATTTCATGCGCAGACCGAATGAAGACTTCTCCATGGAAAGCGTGAATCTCTCAGTAATACACGGGAGACAGCCCTACACAGCACTTACAGCAACCTGGATGACACTTAGATCGTAGCATAGTGCATTGTGATCAAACCCTGTACAACGGCCAGCACAGCAATACAACAACTCCTGGATAACTCTTGCAACAAATGGACACAACCCTGCATGGCATTTACTTGACCTAGTAACACGTTCACGTAGCTGTGCTCACTACAGAGTAACCACCGATCTATCACTACAGCTTATATGGACACTGGTAACGGCATAAACTGAACTTTAGACTGCCATGGGCACTGTCCTAACCGTTCATACCAAACACACACATATATGAAGCTATCACAGAACCTCCATAAAGCTGTTAAAGAGCCAACTTGCTCTAAACTAAAACAAATTGCTTTCTTCTACTGCCAGCCCACACATCGCTCCATCGCCATGATGCTATCCTGCACTGAAGTCACCAACTTTGTCCCAGAAGCAATCTCCAGGTTGCTCTGTAACATTTTGTACAATGTGGAAACAGGACATAAGCAGAGTATCACATCATTCGGACTTCCAGAAATAAAACGTGATGGGGCCTCTCCTCAACTAAGCGTATAATAGTTTGTGCTTTATTACGCAAATATATACTGCAGTAACTATATATATATTATATACCATTCCTTCCACCCCTGCACTACTATAGCGCACAACCATTCTACTCTTACTTACGTGCCGTGTCGGACTCCTGAACAAGGTTCTTGTAAAACGGAAACTTGCGAGACAGTCGGAAACTCTTTTTACGCTTGGATTTGATGGACTGTGAAGGAGGTGGGAGAACACAGAAAATGGAGGTGCGGGATACGAAGAAAGGATCAAGATGATGCAGATGAAGAGAATGAACGGACACGGGAGTAAGGATAAGGAAGTGGAAAACAAGAGGGGAAAAAAATAAACACAAAAATATGGGTTTACAAAGCATGCAAAAGAAACTATAATGGAATAATGTGATGAGCTGAAAGGGAAGGGACTGACATGATATGCTAAATTATCCCACTAACAATATTGTGTGTACTCTTCCCACACGGCATTATTGTAACCAGTTTTCATTTTTAAGGATTCGCAATAACAAGGGCTCTATACACAAGAGAAAATTGGAAACTAAGGGTTATCTTTGGAAACATGGGGGGTTATAAAACAGGTGTCGCGGTATCAACTTCTCATCTGGTATCAACTTCTCATCTGACACCACAATAAATAAAGCACCGTGTGTAGCTTCACATGTTTATTCATATAACTAACCGTGTGCTTGGCCATCTGTGTTTCTGTATTACATATTTTTATACAGAGGTCACGAGAGGCATTTTCTGAGGAACAGGTGATCCATCTATAAAACGGTATTTCATTCTTAAATACGCACCCTGTTTGACTCCATGCCCGACCGACCGTGGAACTTGACAGTTTTCAGCCGCGCTCGTTCCTTTTTCTCAACGCTGCAAAAAAAAAAAAAAAAAAAAAAGCTTTTGTTTCAATGGTTATGGATCGGTTTAGTGCAGCAGAGGGTTCTGGTAAATAAAAATTACAAGGTTGTACTGGAGATGAAAGGTAAATGGACGCTCCTTACCGCTTTTTGCTGGGGATAACACCGATCTGTTCACTCTCTCCATGGGGTGTGACCAACCTCGCCTGCCACCATTCATCATCAGAAGCGTTGATAACGTGCAGAATGTCTCCATAAGAGAAGCTCAGACCTTGGCTGGGTAGGCAGCTGTCCCGCGAGCGGTCGTAGTCAAAGAGAGCTCTGGAGGACAGAACACATACGGCTGTTATGAAGTGTCTACGCCATTTAGGGTTATGCATGATTTTATGAGAAACATTCCTCAGAAGGTGGAGTGCAGAGAGGAAGTGTCACAAAAACCAGCGGAACCAGTCATAAAATAAATAGCAAAACAGAGACACACATACAGAAGTCATACTCAACCAAGAAAACAGAATATGGGTTATCGCTGCTTCAAGAGTAAAACACACAACCCATTCTAACCGAGGTTTCTGCATACAAGAGTTAGGAAGCATGACCTGTCATACAACTGTATACACATCTTCTGTCATCTACCTGACATAAAGCGATCTCTTCTCGCTGGTACGGAGGGACCCGGACCCTGAGCTCATGCTGCTGTTCATCATCTGCTCTCGGAGGTCATGGATCTTTGACTCAAATCGACTGTACTCTGTGGAAGTGGAAACGTCTTAATGTTAAAGTTTATACTCTACACGGGCGGCTTGGAAGATGCAGAAATAAAGCATTAGTTTGTCTTCTATGACAACCATCAAGGGGAGGAGAATTCAGCCGGAATCCTCAGGAGCTTAAATAACCAACAAGTGACAGCCGATCCCTGCAGCTTCACCATCTAAACCTCACGCAGGGCAGGAGGCTGCGCACCGAGACACACGGAGCATCCGATTTTATACAAAACCTGGAAATTCTACTGGCCACAAGCTAATCCGCCTGTGCCCTAAACCAGGCTGTGCGGAGCTCATAGCAACTCATTGATGCCACAGCAAAAGATCCTGAGGCACACAACTGCAGGACGCACACAAGAAAAACCCCACGTGCCGTATGTGTATTAACTTAACTCTGAAACACAGATTAAAAGCAATAATACGACAATGCAACAAACTTAATTCTATCAAAAGTGCACATTACACATACTGGTAGGAGAAGACAGTTTAGATTTTACTCCAAGAGCTTTTAGAAAGCAGTCTACAATGTAGTCATTCCTCCGGGTGACCCGTAACGTCTCAATGTAGACAGTAATACAGATGTAAAAAAACGACAGGGGTGCCCCCAAAATGCTGCCCCAGGCACCTGTCACATCCCTCTTGTCAATCAAAATGAAAGCGTCTCATTGCAGGAGTGATGAGAGATCCAGCATCGGATGACTGGCTAAGATGCTACAGGATTAAGACATTTACAGCTGATAAACTGTCAGGTAGCAGCTACAGGAAATGAAGTATGACTTCCTGATCTGTCAGAGAAGCCGCTTACTTTACAAGCTTAATGGTTCTTTAAACCAGCAGCACACACTGTATATTACCAACGTGCCCAGTTAAGCGTCAGGAAGGCATAAACACCACATCGTACATACAATGGATAAAGAAACAGAATTTAACCCCAAACTGCGTCTTCCCTTGACACTCAGTGGTCAGTAGCAGCCGCCCCTCGTGATCCCAGCGTCCATAGTGACGCTGGATTGTGCATCACCGATGACGTACCTGGTACGTCCCGGTCTGCCAGTGACCTTTGACCCGGAAGTACCAGGTACGTCCCGGTCTTGAAGGGGTTAAACAGCATATAATAACCTTTCGGTCCATCTACGCTGCCCTTTTTTCAGATGTAAAGACTCAGTCATTGATCTCGTCTTAGATTCAGGATAGTTTTATGCCCACCTCACGCATGTTTAAGTTCCCTCAACGCATTAGCGACTTCTGCTGTGGGGCAGTAAAGTAAAACTTCCTCGCATTAATCAGGTGTGATGAGGGCTGCCATAAAGTGTACAACAAGAACAATCTGTAACTTCTAATATTCTAGGGTTTATACTCCGTTAATAAGAGAAATGCTGGACTTCTTCATTTACAAATAAATGGACACTAACCAAAGGAACACGACTTCACCGAGCTCTTCCCAATTCAGTTTCTCACGCTTTTACACCTTAATACGCGCAGTATTTTGGCTTCTTGCCAACAATGCCCCAAAACATGCAAATATCAAAAAAATTAATGACACTGTGGATGATGAGGTTTCTAATTAGACCCCCAAAGTACTTACTACCCAATAGATATATTACAAATAAGACACAACCAGTATGTAAGGTAACATTCATAAAAATCAAGCAGCTACATCGGATTATCGGACATATTACTCAGAATCTTTTAAAAAATGGTTAAAATACGTGTGTAAAGACTATTCTCTTCCAGATATCACTTATAAATGGTACCCACGGTGAGATGCGGATTAAATGATTAATTCAGTGCAGCGAGAATGACATCATACAACTGCTCGTGTGAGTATGAGGCAATGACAGAATACATTAGTCACTTGAAGGTGTATTTCTTCTTTGCTTCTTTACAGAAAGGCCCAAAAACACCTGTATAGTTATGGATTAGTCACACATCACAGGCATAGCACCCACATAAAAGATAACACGGTGTGACTTGTCCGAGGGGACACCCGATCTTACAGGCGGAAAACAAGCAGCGCTCACATTTTTGTAAGCAAGCTAGTTAAAGATTGACAGGACATTTTTTACAGCTATTATAAAGACTGCTGTTGGGAGGTCAAAGAAATGGGGTTTTTTCTTATTAAATGTCCTTGCGATGGATAAACTGCATTCGATGTCTCTGTATTCCGAGTAACTGCTTCAAGCTGTTATGATATTTGATTGCAACCCACAAATGAATAAACCCACTTCTTCACGATTCGAGACCATCACGACAACGAAGAATGTCAAGAGTGTGCGAGAGACATCCGCAAGTGTGCCTGTCATGTGATCTGGGACCGGCGAATCGGTGATCACCATCTATCTCTATCCGCCTTACTGCCATCAGGGAGACAGGGGGAGCGGGAAATAGATTATATATTAGGTTCTTTAGTTATAGATTGGGGGCCATTGGAAGGTCAGCTAGAGGTGTGTGCGTTATTCTTTGCCGATTCGTCCCTATGTTTGTTGGGGGGTTGGAGTATTTTAGAGGTATTTACATCCAAATTCACATTAAATCGGACACACAAAAGAAACCCAGGCTTAGTTTTTTTCCTTTATTAAAATACTGAAGTCACAAATCCCTGACAGCATTGAGTCCTCAACCTCTCCCGATGTCTTGGACATGCCCCCCCCCCCCCTTATACAGTGCCAATGGCATGAAAGGGGTGCCAAGCCCAGACACAAAGGGATTTTTGTGCTTGCTCCCAAATACATGCGTATCCCCGGGGGGCCGTCTGATATCACAAAGCAACCAACTAGCATTTCTAAGAACTGGGCATGAACTGGGCAGACAGAGAATTGCGCAATATACAATATTCACTTCCGCCTAAACGGCAGAACACTGGACCTTGGCACTTTTATGGCTCTGGAAACATTCTTCTCGAACAATTATCAACTTTGTTTACGAGGGATGGGAAAAAAACGTAATAGAGTTTTGGGGATTTCTTAATTATAAAAGTACCTTCACTTCTGTCAACACAAAATAATCAATGGTTTTATTGATCTTGGAGTTTGAGTCAGGCTTAAGGTAGGATCCTTGTCCCTCTCCAAGAAAGCGGACACACAAAGTTGGCGCCCACATACAAGAAGCGCACGCTCATAAAACAGAATATTATGGATCGGTCCTTCAAATTTCCTTACGGATCTGATGACCGGTGAATGACTTTGCGTGGATTATTTCATTACCGCTGTGTGCGAGCGAACGTACCGGACAGCCAGCTAATCGGCTGACACCGCTTCCCACAAAACTGGATGTCTACGCGTCCTTAAAGGCCATAATAACCAAGACGTCTAGAATTATGATTTAGCGCACAGCAAAGATAATTACATGTTGTATAAAGTAAACATTCAACTTTGGCCTCTTCACTTCCTGCTTCGTATTACAGGCACCAGCCCTGAAAATCCATTGGAACGATCTGTCAAGACGTTTCCGCGTAGCTCAGCTTCTTACATTAACATCGGACGTCAGCCTCTCGCACGCTCCGAACCTTCTGTATCATACAGCGTCCCCGGAGTGCATTCCTTGCCCATAAGCAACCCGATGACAGCAAATAGCAAGCCGAGCACCGAAGAGGAATCCCCTCCAAGCCTCTGCGGCAGGAATACCTGCTCACCATTTGTAACCCTTTACAGGGATAGCCTCACGATATAACACGACACGTCGCCCTATTTTGTTAACACCCTAATGTACACAGAGGTAACACGCGCCGGCTCCACGCAGGTAACACGCGCCGGCTCCACGCAGGTAACACGCGCCGGCTCCACGCAGGTAACACGCGCCGGCTCCACGCAGGTAACACGCGCCGGCTCCACGCCGGTAACACGCAGGATCCAGAGGCTTTCCAGTAACGCCGAGCACAGGGGGCGGATAGGGCAGGCAGTAAACCATTTGCTTGGCTGATTACCAGCAGGGGTAGGAAGCAGTGACCTTGTACCTACAGATCATGGCAGCAGCGGCGGCTCAAACACCTTGTTCTGCAACACTAGGCGAGCGGATGCTTTCATCGTTTAGCTCTTAGGTGGACAGTCCTTATACTGCAGTCCTTTTATATACAGAGCGAGGCGTGGGAAATGATCCCTAAAATTTGGACTACAGATTCCATCAACCAGAAGCTGGGGGTGATGGGAGTTATCGTTCTGCAACAATTTAGGGAATTACAAATCTACTGTGCTCTAAAGCAGCCTCCTCGAAGCCAAAGTTCCAAGCCTGCAGACAAAAGCGCTCCCCGTCTCACAGAGAGCGTCCACTCCCCAGCACGGCATCGGACTCTGCGGGCAGCGCCTTTCCAACACCCCACGGAAAGCGTCTGCTCTTAGCATACCGCGTCACCCCGAAACGGCACGGAGAGTCCCCATTCGCTGCACTTACCCGCTCCGCCCGCCGGTGAGGTTTTATTCACACAGTAACACAGCTCCCGCTCCCGGTCCCGAAGCCGTTCCAGCGATCGCCGAAAGTCCCGCCCTTTCCGGTGAAACTAGTGACCCCGCCCACCAAGCTTGGGCCCTGAGCACCTATCACCTCGCACGCAGCCTCAGTCCCTCCAGCCGGCTTCTTTGCTCCGGCGCTCACCTCACACTCCTCTCAAAGGCATTACAAAGAAGCCGGCCCCTTGCCATGATATATACACAAGATCCACCATGACATGTTTGCATGTGTGTAATGACACATACACATTATATATACGTATATATATATATATATAATGTAAAAAAAAAATTATATATATATAATGGTAATTTTGGACTATTTTATTCTTCGTATTTAGGGTCTGGTCAGTGCTAATTCACCACTATAATAATTCTCTCTATATAATGGAATTATACGATTGATTTATTACAATCTATATATAATATTGTTAGTAAAATAAAGCATGACAAACAGTCAGTCAGCTGAGATGGCTACTTGCTACCATGGTAACCAGTGATGCCACCAAAAAGTGACCAGCATGCAGCCAGCTGACCTGTTGGGAGGTCCCCGGTTAGCAGGTGGCTAGAAAGCCTGATTCCTACTGACATGGACCCCAAAAAGAAAAACAAGGAGACATAATATACCATATACCTATACCATATACCTATACCATATACATATACCATATACCTATACCATATACCTTAAGGGGTATAGGAGTGCTGGCACGGTGTGCGTGGGCTGCCCGGCTCATGTCTGCTGGGGTGTGGGAATACACAAGTACTTTATATTTCCTTTTTTAATTAAAAAATGGTCTGATGAGGTTTCTGGAACACAACTGACATCGCACTCAGGCAGCATACTGAAGAGAGTGATGGGGGTTGTAGCCTGCCAGAGGTGCAAAAAAATGTGTCATACTTGTGAACATGTTTATTTGCAACCACAAGTTTGTTTCTTTAGCATGATTTGGGGACTCAGACCCTTTCAATGTATTCCTACCCTGCCGTATTTTGTGTAACTGTAAGCTATATGTATGGTTGCAGTGCTGCATGCGCCTTCACTCCTCACACGCACCTTCACTCAACACACGCGCATTCACTCCTCACACGCGCATTCACTCCTCACACGCGCATTCACTCCTCACACACACCTTTCACTCCTCACACGGCATTCACTCCTCACACGTGCCTTCACTCAACACACGCGCATTCACTCCTCACATGCACCTTCACTCCTCACACGAGCATTCACTCCACACACACCTTCACTCCTCACACGCGCCTTCACTCCTCACACGCGCATTCACTCCTCACACACGCATTCACTTCTCACACGCGCATTCACTTCTCACACGCGCATTCACTCCTCACACGCGGCTTCCACTCCTCACACGCGCCTTTCACTCCTCACACGCGCCTTCACTCCTCACACGCTGCATGCCCATGAGTGCTGGGAAATAACATCATACCCTGGCACTCAGACTCAGACAGTGCGCTGGGACTGGGAAATGCAGACAGAGAGGGCTTAGTGGGTGGCCATGCTCGCCACTATATGTCAGTCCCCCCCTTTTCAGGCAGTGCGTGAGGACATCGAAATAGCAGAACAGACCCTTCACCTGCCGCTGGACCACAAGGGATGAGCCTTCTGCCAAGCTGCAAGTCAGGTAGTTAAGCTAGGAGGGTGTCCTAAATGTACATGTGGTGAGTGAGGCATTGAGTGAGTTTGTATATGTGAGTGTGTGTGTATATATAAGTGTCGGTATATGTAAGTACATTTTTCCAAGAAAATTGCTTGTATTATACCCAAGATTTTACTGTAGTTACTTTTTGCCGATTTGGTTTGAAACTAATGGGGAAACAAAATTCTTACCTGAGAATTTCTTATACCTTGTCACTTTCCGGTAGCATAGAAGAAAAATAAAATGCCCAGAACCTCCTCCCTACCCTCAGTGAATACAAAAGACCTCTGAAAATAGAAAATCATCTTTATTGGGAGGGCAAAAAATTGCTACTAGGTAGCATAGGAAATCTAACAAAACTTATAGGGAGGGTCCCTAGCAAAACTCTTCTTCCAAACTTGCGCTCTTCTAACCTAGAAGTCTCTAGCCAATAATGTCTCATAAAGGTGTGAACACTCTTCCATACAGCCACTCTCTAGATCAGGAACCCCAGCTGGCTCAGCCCAAGCTGTCTATATGGCCCGTGTTGAATGAGCTTTAGGCCCTGAGGAAGGTTCTTCACCGCCAGCCTTGTAAGCTTCTGAAATGGCAGAGACTAGCCACCGGGCTGTGGTGCCCTGGAAACAGCTGCCCTGGACACTGGATCTCCACTACCCGTCTGGCTGATGTTAAGGCTACCAATAGTGCAGTCTTCAGTATAAGCATCCTGATGGAGACGTCTTGCAAAGGCACAACCAGAGCTAAGGTCAGACAGGTGAGGACCAAATGCAGATCCCAGAAAGTCACCAGTGATAACTTATTTGAAAGGCCGTAGGCTGTAGATAGACTTCATGAAGCATTTAACCCAAGGGTAGAATGGCAGTTGTGTGTTCAGGGGTGAACTAAGGCCTGCAATATAGAGCTTCAAGGTGGTAGGACTCTTCATCTGCTAGCTGCCTTTGCTGACCTCAGACGCCCTCATCTCGGAATAGCCTGCTCGTGCACGGAAGTGCATCATGGGAATCGTTTCTGGCTGAGGTAACCATTCCTATCCTGCATAGTACCACAAAGCCCAGACCAAGGGCTTCATGGTAATCAAAACGGATCCACTGGGATCCGCCAAGGAATTAATTCCCCAGCAGCGGAGAATGATCCTCCCACGGTCCAACCAGGGCGGGGGCTGATAGACAGCGGGATACGGAGCAGGAAACAGAGCTCTCCCACGAGCTCAAGAAAATAACAAATTTGGATGACTGCACCTACCCAGCATAGGGCAGGAAAAAACACAGGTTCAGGTGGAGGTTCTGGGGGTTTTATTTTCACCTGCCCTATCCAGATAGGCAAAGCCATCTCCTATGCTACAGGGAGTGACTAGGGAAATAGGACACACAGCTTTCCCTAGTTGAAGTGTAAGCTTTTCCTTTTGTGTGAGCCCAATCTGGAGCTGGCCGGCAGAGAGTATACCAAGTGGGTGTGAATAGCAGAGCACCTACTGGCAGTACACGTCTTCCAAAATTCACAATTGTAGCTACATAAAAGCTCAGGGAATTTACTTGTTTTATGAGAATTCTTCCTTCTACAAGCATCTCCAAGTTGTCCAATCTGACCCTATATTGATTTTAATTGGAATTCAAACGAGGTGTTCAGTTGTTTCAAACTTGTGTTCTCCCTTACATTTGGATAGTTAAGAACATGGCTACAATGAGAGTTGCTTGGGTCTCAGGATGTGTTTAACGCCAACAATTTTAAAGTGTTTGAGTACTTTAAAAAATACATAAATACCCCCAGAAGGAATCCTCATCTAGCAATCCACTCATCTTTAAATGCACCTACCCCAATGACTATGTTTTCACTACAAGAGAACAGCATGAAATCAGATGAAAAACGTATCATCCCAATTCAGGGATTTCGAAAGAATGGAACAAATAGTCTAGGAACTGATTGCACACAAATAACAAACTGGTCCCATGAAACTGCTGGCCTGTACAGAACACTACCAATAAATGAGCTACTGTGTATTGTCTTAAACCATGTGGATTGATGAGAAAATCAGCAAAGAAGACCTGCATACATGCGGTGGAAACCCAAATGCAACACACTTGCAGAGAGGTTAATTTCCTGATTTCCAATGAAAAACAAAGCAGGGCAAACGTTACGGCTCAAAACCGACTAAATTCCATGTAGTGGATGCAACCGTTTCTATGACTCCATTCATCACATAGAAAGCCAGAATATGGAGGTCCATGTTCTAAACATGATCTAGTTGTGTTGTCAATGAGACATAAGGGCAGTGATTACTATTATAGTGAATATATATATATATAAATATTATAATATATCTCACAATGTTCCACTACTTACCCTCTGGCCGATATTGTGCTACGATCGTCACCGTCTGGCCTGCCCGTTTCAGGGCTGCTGCTGCCTGTTCATGTGTTGCACTGCGAAGATTCACTCCGTTAACCTGCATCAGGAGAAAAAAACCATAAATTAGCCATATTAATACCTTGCATATTATATGGTGCCACCCAATTGGGGAAAGAGACGTAAAAAGACGCTCTGCATTAATAGCCAGCATGCTCTATGTATGAACTGCCGGTTTGAGACAGACCCATGATTTCCTCAGCCGGCCCTGCTCCTCCAGCGGCAGTCCAGTCCGCCTTTGCAGAAAGCTGGCGGGACCCCACAAATTGTTAGGACAGTTTGCTGAACACTGACTGCCGCCCCTGCCAAAGTTCTGCCTGGGTGCCATAGACCCAACCGGGACCCATGTAAAGACCGGCACTGTTTGGGCTCCCTGGAAATGACTGGACCCAGCTCCCCTGATACCTCCCATGGGTCCCTATTTAGTATGGACAGTCCTTCTTTTGCCCTCAAATCGCCCTGTCTTTTATTAAATGTTTGGTGGGTATAAGTGAACCCCAGTGTTCAACAGCCCTAAAAGTGACAATAATGTCTAAGGAAACAGTATATAATGTTTTATAAATTAAATTGTGTAAGTAAAATATTCTTCTAAATGCCTTACGTGGTTACATAAATAAAGAAATCAAGATGTCTTGGTAAAGCACTGCTCTCTAGTCAAACTACATAAAACAAAGGTGTCCCTTTCTGGCCATTCAAAATGTTAGGAGGTATGCAGACACATACATGTACAAACTGAAAAATGGCAGGGCGCTAATAGTCTAGTATTGCCTGCCAGGGGTTATACATGTTCCAACAAGAAGGGTCTAACACTGCTCGCATTCAAACACGCAACTGAATATTACACCAGCATTATAAGTCTCGGATTAATATTCGGTATCTAAATAAAGCTAGTTACTTCTCCCATCTACTCTGCTTAATTTACCATTTCTGAAATTATTATTATTATTATTATTATTTGAAATATCATTCATAGGAATGCCGAATCCCTAAACCCTTCCCAGAAATAATTCTGCAATCATATAAAATTTTCTCTCATTGATCATTTTTGCCACACTTAATCATGTGACACAAAATCAAATACTGAATGACTGTTGCCATAGAAACAAAAAAAGCATCATTATAGATCTGCATAGCACAGTACAGATTGAAACCCTTTCGCCTAAACACAGCACCTTTAACACTTGTTTGGCTTTGTCACTTAATAGTTAAATGTAAACATTTCGGATGATGCGTGATTGGCTGCTAGTCTATAGGATTAGATGTCCAATGTATGAAACCGAGTAGAGGTAGATCTTGCTCAGAAAAGGAGAGGCGTATGCTGGGAATATATTAAATTCTAAGCCCGAGGCACAGAAGATCTGCCTTCAGAAACATTTCTTAAACACAAATGAGTATTCTTGGTGCGACAGATTTAAAATGTTATCAAGTTATATTAAGTTTTGTTTTTAAACTACTGGTATTGTGTAGGTTTTGGTTGCCATTAAAGACTAAGGTATGCTGAGAAGCACTCAAATCTTTATCTGGGTTGCAAGGAAAAATGTTGATGTAGTTACAATTGTCATGGTGACCCAAAAATAATGTTATTGCACCATAAAAGCGACCAAGTTGTGACTTTAGCATGACCCTGCTGAAAATCATCCCTGACTAATATTAAAATTCTAAAGCCCTTGGAGATGCATAATTATAGGTTTTATCTCTACCATTAACACCACTTTTTATGTAGGTATGAGTTTTATCGAGCATAAGTGGGGGCAGGTTGGCAAATAAAAGTAAATAAAAACAAGAAATGCATTTTTCTCAATCATAGTTTTTATTAAATATGAAAAAATAGTTTATATGTAAATTAGTATTTACTAGTAAAACTTTCTTCCTATAGGGTAGTCTTATATTCAGGATTTTTTTCCTAAATTAATATTAACATTTTTTTTATAATCAAGCAAATACGGTCTTAGTCCTGAGATTTATCAGATGATGGTTGAGAATTCAAGTTCTGACTAAACGAGTGAATATTGAGGTGGAATTGGCTTATTAGTGTACCAGTGTTTTGGACAGGCTACAGTATGAAAAGATATATTGGTATATTAACCCTATGTTGTCATATGGATGAGCAAAATACATGTTTAACAATTGATTGCTCATTCCTCTGGAATTTACGGGGTAACCTAATTTGGTGTTTCAGTGCTAAATGGCAACAAAACACTAGAAAAAACACTTGCCAAATGATTAAATATCTTTGAACAAACATATCAGGAAACAAAGGTTTTCCACTGCAGAAACAAGCACTCACAGAAAGGATGCGGTCCCCACGGCGAAGCTCTCCACTCAGGTCAGCTGGTCCCCCAGCTAAGATAAATGACACAAAGATTCCCTCTCCATCTTCTCCACCAACAATGTTGAAGCCCAGTCCTGTGGAGCCTTTGTGTAGAATGATCTTTCGTGGCTCCCTAGACATACGACGGAAAGACATGTCTAGAACTTAGAACCAGGTTGGTGAGAGGAGTGAGAGAGAAAAACAACAGAGAGGGGAGAGGTACAGAGAGAGAGCGGGAAGAAAAAGCCAGCATGGAGAAGATAAAAGGAGATAAGGAATCCAAAGCAGATATGGAAGGGAACAAATAGATTACAAACGGTTTTTAGCAATGTCTCAGAGATCAAATTAAGACTGAGTGGACAAGTAGGATGTTAAATTTCAGTAGTAGACTAGCTGGAGCAGTTGGGATAGTGGAGAGCAGCCTGGTTGGTATGAGCAGCTGAAATGAGCTGGATATAGAAACAGCCGCATGGCCGGTCTGACTGGTGCTATCAAAGGAAATCTAATTAAATCCTCTGATGAGTTTCTGGGCAGGTACGCTTATGGATTGCGACATCACCAAAGCCAGCAAAGAACGTACATCACTCGGCTCCCGTAAACTCTCCTCTCCTTACCCTACAGTTGCTCTGAGGTTGTGACTGCATGGTTTGTAAAGAGGAAACATTATATATTATTATACTGCTCTACAGCTCTTTGTTATGGCTTGCAATATCAAACCACTTCGTAGGGACCCTCTACAACCTCTAAGCAAACAGCCTAACAGAACAAATAGCTCCAATCCTACACCTCTCCTCAATCCCCCTTCTTTCACTCCTACCTCTCTCGGTTTGTCCTTTGCGCGGGAAGCTGTCGCTTCAGGGGTGCTGTTATTGGGGGTCTCCGGTACGACATAGATGAAGAGACATTCACAGCAAACATGAGTGCTGATCAGCTCACGCTCCTCTCCCCTTCTCTAGAGGTTTAAGGTTCCTTTGCAGCAGTGACGTCTCAGTATGGATTTCTGCCCCCCATGATTTTCTACATTGCCCTCACCCTTCTTTCCTATTCACTATCAATATTTTTTCTTCTTCTATTTCTCACTCCCTTTACTCTTTCCTCTTCACGAATCCACCATTCATTCTTTTGATCTTCCTCTGGTAAATTCCCCCTGTTCTTCTTTGTGGTGCTCAGTCACTGCTGCCTATTTCTAGCTCCACGCTGTCTGTATCCCTGTCCTTCTCCCAGAAGCTTGCAGAGATATTTTGAGCTCCTGTTCACCATCTCGTCTGCACTAATCTGCCTTTCCAACACTTACTTGCTCAATCTCTCACACTGACACATTCTCGCTCACAAAACACGTAACGTGTTGTTAACACCTCTCTCTCTTCAGCTTAAAAATTAACCACTGAATGTTATTCAGGAAGAATGACATGCAAAATATAGAACAACACCTACTGAAAGGACCCCTTCTCCTGAAAGCACAGATTGACCACCTTTCCATATAATTCCACAATCGCAGAATGTGGAGATTCCTCCACACTTTGTGTGGCCATGACTGGGGGAACCCTTTCCCGAGCTGACATACTGAGCTATATTACTGTATGTGATCGTTTGGGGACATTCATTGTCCGGGGACATTAATTGTACTTCCTGCGTCTATGACACTGTCAGTAGCACTGCTGTTGAGCTAGTTTGCATTCCAATCATGCCAAGTCATGTTATGTCACCAGTTCAGAGACCTGGCGGTGATGTCACTTAGCACCTGTTCACGTGTCCCTACAAACAAGCTTTAATTGTTTTATGAGGATGTGATTCACTAAGGCGCCTGTGTTGTCAATGACACCCATTAATCTAACTCGCCAAATAAACTCTCTATTGGCCCTTGTCTCTCTCTCTAAATGTTCAGTGGATTTCTCTATCATTTATGTTGTTCTACCTCACATCCTTTAAACTTGACAGCAACCTTCCAAATCTCTCTCTCCCTTGAACCTCCAATTTTGGATGCCCCCTCCACCTTATTAGGATCATGATTCAGATCGCAGACATTTTAATTTAGCTACACCCGTAACGGATTGATATTAACCGTTTTTTTTTAAACACATTCCAATTTCTTTAATTATTGGGTTGTGTATCCTTGATCGGATGCTCAATGCAGGAATCAATCTTTTATTAGGTCATGTAACGAACATGTAAGCCTGACCAGAAGCATCACTAGTTTTGGGAAATTTACTTTGACAATTCACTTAAGAGTTTGAATCTAATTTGAAGGTCAATTCAGCTAAAATGCAGTCAGATTTTTTTTTTACTAAAATATTTTCTTATTGAGATTTAATTAAAGCTTCTGTGTACATGCGCAGCCCAGAGAATATCTAAAAATATTTCAAATATTTATACCAGTGAATTTTATACCTTTGTGAATTTTGCTGGCATCGTACACAATAGTAGCATACCTAAGGTGGGGCAGTGCGCCCCGTGTGCCACTAATCAGGGGGGTGCCACCTACCAGGAAACATAATGGTTTCAGGCACAGGCAGACTACTTAAGGGACAGGGGTGCCACAGGCAAACTACGTAAGGGGCAGGGGTGGTACAGGCAGACTACTTAAGGGCAGGGGTGGCATAGGCAAGCTACTTAAGGGACAGGGGTGATACAGGCAGACTATTTAAGGGACAGGGGTGGCACAGGCAGACTATTTAAGAGACAGGGGTGGCACAGGCAGGCTGCATAAGGGGCAGGGGGGGCACAGGCAGGCTGCTTAAGGGACAGAGGTGGCACAGGCAGACTACTTAAGGAAGGGTTGGCACAGGCAGGCTGTTTCAGGGGCAGAGGGGGTACAGGCTGGCTGTCTGATTCAAGGGTAGAGATGGCACAAGCAGGCTGCCTGTTTCAGGGACAGCAGTGGCACACACAGGCTCCTTCTAGGTCAGAGGCCTACCACGTCAATGTCTGGCTCAGCATATAGAGATAGGAGTTATGCTGTACCATATTTGTTCAGTAAATTGTATTTATTTAAATTTATTTGTGAAATAAATATTTTTGCCAACATTATTTTGTTTTTTTTGTGGGTGTCTTTACATTTTAAGGTGTGGGGGTGCCACATACAGGATGCGCCCCGAGTGCAAAATACTCAAGGTACGCCCCTGATACACAAACAAATGACTCAAACAACATTCCAGTTTTCACTTCTGTTTTTATAGTCTTTATAATAAGATCATGGCGTGTACGTATGGCATGAAGCTAAGCAAACATCAATCAGAGCACTTGCCTGACAATGATAGGCTGCTTCAAGCAGCCAATCAATAGCACGGCTCGGGAATCACAAAGGAGGAAGTTGCTGCAAGTAAGAGCTTTTCTTGTTTTTTTTGTTTTTTTTTTGTAAAGAATGCTTATTGAAGAATTTGCAAGGTACTTTGATATACATTTTTCTTTAGTGAGGCTGTCAGAAACAGTAAATTGTCCCTTTAATTACCAAAATAAGCTTATATTTGCATGTATATCTACACACATATATATATATATATATATATATATATATAGATATATAAACACATCCATAAAGACAAACGGTTAGAATCAATTATTTTAAGTTCTATTCTATGACTGACTCAGAAATAATTAGTGAATTCCCAGGAAGCATCTCACCAAACTGAAGGTTCTGAAAACTGGTTTAACGAGATTCAGTCAAAAGATTTGCTGCAAACATTAAAATCCCCAGCCATGGCTTTAAACGTAATCTGCCATGAAAACATCCTTTATATTTCGTTTCTTAACTCTGACCACATAAACTGGAACTGGATATCTCATTTCACTTGTTTTTAACTCTCTTGGGTGCCAGAGGGCTTTGCAAACATACACTTTAAAAAAAATAATAATATGTGATTGTAAATACTGTACGTTAACCAGAAACTAGACTGGGGAGCAGAACTGGATTTTAGAATGACTTGAGGTTCTACATTGAGTATGTTGATGACATATCATTCAAGACATCTGACTCAAATATATCAGAAACATTGAAGTCTTATACCAACAAACCAGTTAACAACTACTAAACAACCAAGACCAAAAGGGTCTATGCAGAAAACGAATAAAACAGCACACAAAAGTCCCAGTCATAGTATAAATGCTATCTCGTTCTAGATTGCAGGCACGTTTGAGCAGGGTCCTCCTCACCTTTTGTTTCTGTAAGTCGAAACTGTGATGCACTGCTTGTAGTGTCATATTTACCTTATATTCCGGCGTATAAGACGACTTTTTAACCCCAAAAAATCTTCTTAAAAGTGGGGGGTCGTCTTATACGCCGGGTACTTACCAAGCCGGAGGTTCCCACGAAGCCACCAATCCCTCTAATCCCTACACGCCGGCTATTGATGCCGAGCACAGGGATGCCGTCATGTCCCGGCGCCCGGCATCAATTGCCGGCGCGTAGTGATGAGGGAGCAGGGAAGCCCGAGGTCTGGCACTTCAGACCTCGGGCTCCCACAACTGGATGGAAGAAAGAAGACAGAAGATAAGGTAAGAGATGGGGAGAAAGGGAGAAAGGGGGAGAAATATATTATATATATAAGTAATATAATACACACACACACTGGTGGTGTGTTATATATATATATAATAATATATATATATAACTTGGGGGTTTGGGTGGTGGGTGGGGTGGGGTGTAATATAATATATATCACTGGGTGTGTGTATATATAATATATATATATATATATATATATATACATATACATATACATGTGTGTGTAAAGGCAGAGCCGGCCTTAGGTGTTCTGGCGCCCTGTGCGGACTACTCCTCTGGCGCCCCCCCATCCCAAAAAAGGAATAAAAACTTGTAACAAAACTCCCCTTTCTCACTATCTATCCCCCTGTATCACTATCTACCACCTCTGCCCCTTCTCACTGCCCCCCTCTTCTCACTGATCCCCCTCTGCCCCTTCCCCTTACTTACCTTGTTGAGTCCTGCAGTGGGAGCGGGAGGCGTCCGTCTTCCCGTGGTGCGCGCTTCACAGCTGAGCGCCGGACCAGCAATCACATTCCTATCATGCCCAGGCATATCCAGATTCCAGGATGTACTCGCAGACTTGGCATGATAGGAGTATGATTGCCCTATCTACCCCTTCTCACTCCCTTCTGCCCTATCTACCCCTTCTCCCTCCCTTTCCACTATCTACCCCTTCTCACTCCCTTCTCCCTATCTTACCCCCTTTCCCCTATCTCACTCCCTTCTCCCTATCTACCCCTCCTAACTATCTACCCTCTCCCTCTTTGAAGTTCACTTACCTTTCAGGAGTCCTGCGGTGGGGGTGCAAGGCCTCTGCCTCCCAGCTCTGCCACTGTATGGAACAGTATAGAGTGATGGGAGTTATGATGTACTTTTAGAGCATAATTAGATCATGAAAAAGACATTGAAAATGGTACAGCATAACACCCATCACTCTCACACCCTTACCAATCCACACATATACCAATCCACACACATACTCATCCACACACGTATACCAATCCACACACGTATACCAATCCACAC
>VKOC01023116.1:0-13115 GCA_009364415.1 Spea multiplicata
GTGTGGCGCCCTGTGCGGTCGCACAGGTCGCACACCCCAAAGGCCGGCCCTGGCTGTTCACCAGGGGCAGGTAGATATTCAGATTTGGAAGTGTTAATTTTACAGTTGGAGAGGTCACCATAAACAGAAAACTCTTGCAGGAGAAATGGTAAAGAAGTTCTTGAGCAAGTGACTGCAAACAAAAGGTCATCCGCATAACCAAGGATCTTGTGCTGGGCTTGCATCAGGGGTTGCAAAGAGCAATAGCGATAATGGGCAACCCTGGCATGTCCCATACCAGATTCAAAAGGGGTCACACAAGGATCCTTTACATGCAATCTCACAGAGAGTACAGGGAGTGGACCCAGGTAATCAATCCTATCCAGATATCTTGATTAATGTTAATGTGTGCTATCCTGGCTATATCCAGCCATGTGTGTAAAAAAATAAAGCAGTCTTCA
The DNA here is from genome assembly GCA_009364415.1 of Spea multiplicata. NCBI lineage: Eukaryota > Metazoa > Chordata > Amphibia > Anura > Pelobatidae > Spea > Spea multiplicata. The sequence goes on from VKOC01023116.1 coordinate 441, forward strand.
TTTTGTTTATACCCTACACTCAGCTACTAGTGACTGGGAAACCGGGGACTGTTGTCCCAGTCTAAGGGAGCACAAGTCAGCGAAAGTAGTCAGCTCTGTGACAGACAGCACATGCATATATTTCCAAACATAAGAAAGCGTGGACAGAAAGATAGTCACTAAATTAGAAAATATATTTACGCATATTGATAATTCTTATTTTCTTTGGCTGACTTTTGGAAATTGGATCTCCTAGCAAGTCATGATGTCACTGGGACCTTGCAACCTCACAGAAAACAATACACACACACAATATGGATTCCATTATAAATATTAACATCATTTTATTTTGAAATGAATATCAGACAAATACCATATGCAGCCTATTTTATATTAAAAGGTTTTATCCAGTGCAGTCTTAACACATGCACACACTGCAGGTAGCAATGTAAATGTCCAGCAAGAATGATTCCAGGGACCCCATAATAAATCGCATTGCTGCCATCATGCGTTAAGATGGTGGGCCAGTCTGGTCTACTGGCATACTGGGAAATTTCCCAGTAGGCTGCCTCACCTGGGGCCGGTCTTCAGTTTGGTCATCCGACTATATGTGTGTTGCATCGGAAATTACATCATATCCAGCGCAGGGATGACGGGAAGACACGTGAGCAAGACTGTACCACAGACCTGCAGGAAGACTGGGAGGCTGGGGATATGTAGTTAAGGTATATATATATATATATACCAATTGGGGCATGCTGGGGGGGTATAAAGGGGTAATAATGCCGTGAATAGAGATGGAGGTGGTGATAACGATAGTGGATGGAAATGATAGTGAGGAGGAATATGAAAAGGATGATGTTAATGCTGGGGATTATATGAATGATGATGGTTACATACACACCCCAAAAATATAGACACACCCCTATTAACACCTTAAATACATGCAACATAACTAGCATCACACTTTTTTATCTCTATTCTTTATCTATCCCTATCTCTCTTATGTCACCCTTTCTCTTAATTTCTCTTCTTTTCCATTATCTACGTCCGTATTCACTCTCTCTCCCCCTTTTTCTTTGTGTCTCCTTACCATTTTATCTCGAATTACTTTTTAGTTCTACCTTTTTCTTTCTAACGGATCTCCCTCTAACCGGCCGAACACCCAAATCTGCCCATTTCCCTGGGACACTGGAAGTACCAGGACAAGCTACCAAATCTTGGTGTTATCCCATGAAAAATGAGACAGCTGACAAGTATGACATACAAACATGCACACATAAAAACCCTCTCTTAACACTATACAGTTACATATAAATACATGCACACATAAACACTAGACTTGGGCACCAGGGGGCTCTTCGTGTTCGTCTTCGTGCTCGTCTTCGGGGGGAAAAAAATCTTCATATTCCGCGAATATTCGCCCGTTCCTGTCTTCTCTTCGGGCGAATATTCGCGTACATTCTTCGTGCTCGTTTAATCTTCGTTTCCCTCCTGGTTGCCTAACAGGGGTTAATACGGGGTTAATAACACATCACAGCAGCAGCAGCTGCCGTGAAGGTACGTGTGTGCAGCTCTATTGGTCGTTTCGGCAGGGGGCTGGTCTGGCATCAACGAGTGAATTGCAGAACTGCAGAATGCACTTCATTCGTTGATGGCAGGCGAGCCCCCTGCCGAAACGACCAATAGAGTTGCACACACATACCGTGGTGTACTGTCCATTGATGTTTAATAAAAGAATAGGGAATATTTTACATTTTTAAATTGATTTTGGACCACTTTACATGCCTAACATTTGCTACCTATTTACAATGGCATACTTTGCAACAACCCAACTTACTTATTGGACAGGACTGGAAAATAGCAGGACTGTCCACCAAAATCTTGGGTGTGTTGGCAGGTATGCTGATGGAAAAATGTTGGACAAGAACTAAAAAATAGCTTAGGGTTAATGTACGGTTATGTTTAAGATTAGTAGCAGTGCACTGGTTTGGTTAAAGATGGATTATGTCTAAATAATAATAATTTAATTTTAATGTTTTTTTTTTAAAAAAAATAGGGGTTTATTTAAATGTATTTTAAAGTTAGATTTATTATTTAGTACTTGATTATATTTATTAAATGTTTATAGTAGCGTTACCTACCGAGCTATAACTACCTATGTGTATTTGCATTTTGCATACCTAGGTTAGCTAAATTAGATGGGACAGGACTGGAAAAAAGCAGGACTGTCCCTGAAAAAGTTGGGTCTGTTGGCAGGTATGTGGATGGAAAAATGTTATAGGGTGAAGTGTGAGTTATAGTGTTAATGTAATGCTATTAGTGAGTGAAGGCCAGGGCAAATAACAAGGAAAAGGTCCTTGTGTTTTGTGCATTGTACGTGTGTGTGTGTTATGTGTGTTATGTGTGATGTCACTGTGTGTTATATGTGTTATGTGTGTTATGTCACTGTGTCACTGTCAGTCTTAGACGTTTGGCAGCAGACTTCCAGAGCTCAGACACAAGGCCCTAGCGTAAGCTGGCCACTCCGGCGGAGGTAGCAGGCGTTGCCACACCGCAAACAGCGGCAGCCAGGGGGGAGAAACTGCCCTTACCATTAGGGACATTTTGGGCATGACTCTAGCCAGGAAGCGAACTGGCAGAGAAGAGATGCTGGCACCACCACCACCACCAGCAGCATTGAAAAATTGGAAAGGCGAATGAGAGGGCAATTGGCGACCCGCTCACCTGTTTCACCCCAGGGCAAAGCATCCAAACACTGTCAGTCTTAGACGTTTGGCAGCAGACTTCCAGAGCTCAGACACAAGGCCCTAGCGTAAGCTGGCCACTCCGGCGGAGGTAGCAGGCGTTGCCACACCGCAAACAGAGGCAGCCAGGGGGGAGAAACTGCCCTTACCATTAGGGACATTTTGGGCATGACTCTAGCCAGGAAGCGAACTGGCATCGAAGAGACACTGGCACCACCAGCAGCAGCAGCAGCAGCAGAATTGGGAAAGGCGAATGAGTGGGCAATTGGCGACCCACTCACCTGTTTCACCCCAGGGCAAAGCACCCAAACACTGTCAGTCTTAGACGTTTGGCAGCAGACTTCCAGAGCTCAGACACTAGGCCCTAGCGTAAGCTGGCCACTCCGGCGGAGGTAGCAGGCGTTGCCACACCGCAGACAGAGGCAGCCAGGGGGGAGAAACTGCCCTTACCATTAGGGACATTTTGGGCATGACTCTAGCCAGGAAGCGAACTGGCAGAGAAGAGATGCTGGCACCACCACCAGCAGCAGCATTGAAAAGGCGAATGAGTGGGCAATTGGCGACCCGCTCACCTGTTTCACCCCAGGGCAAAGCACCCAAACACTGTCAGTCTTAGACGTTTGGCAGCAGACTTCCAGAGCTCAGACACTAGGCCCTAGCGTAAGCTGGCCACTCCGGCGGAGGTAGCAGGCGTTGCCACACCGCAAACAGAGGTAGCCAGGGGGGAGAAACTGCCCTTACAATTAGGGATATTTTGGGCATGACTCTAGCCAGGAAGCGAACTGGCAGAGAAGAGATGCTGGCACCTCCACCACCACTAGCAGCATTGAAAAATGGGAAAGGCAAATGAGTGGGCAATTGGCGACCCGCTCACCTGTTTCACCCCAGGGCAAAGCACCCAAACACTGTCAGTCCTAGGCATTTGGGAGCGGACTTACAGAGCTCAGACACTAGGCCCTAGCGTAAATTGGCTACACCAGCGGAGGTAGCAGGCATTGCCACACCGCAGCAAGTGCAACCAGGGGGAGAAACTACCTTAAACATTAGAGAGAAAAAAATTTAACTTTCCAAGCTAAGAGCTGGGTAACCCAATTTGGGCAGATTGAATTTAAGAAAGGCAATCTGCTCCATCAGATGAGGTGCCATGCGTGAGCGCTGTGGACTAAGTATGTTTCCAGTCATACTGCGCTCACTTTGAACAGTGGTTGGCGGACATGATAGAAGCTGCTGCTCAACCCATGAGAGTGCAGGCCACACACTCTTCTTTTCATCCCAGTAGCTAAGAGGATCAACATTATGCTCAGAAGGAACTTCACAGAGGTAAAGTTTGACCATTTCAGCAGCACTACTCTCCTTTCTGCTGCTAGCCCTGTCAGATGGTCCAACTATACTGCCAAGTGCCTCTTCCCAAAACGCAGCTGCTCCACTCAGCTGTGTTGTGCTGCTTGTGGCACTGCTGCTGATGCTGCTGCTAGGGGTAGCAGACCACATCATCTCTTCCTCCTCCTGCACCTCCCCCTCCTCGGACAGCATTCCCATTTTACGCTGCCAGTCACGCACCTTGTTGACCAATTGCTCCCGGTAGCTACTGAGAACATTGAATTTCAAAGCTAGCTTTCCCTTAATTCTTGGATCACAAAGGCACGCTAGCATCATTTCGGGACTCTCTTCCATTCGTTTGCGAAGGTGTACTTTTAGCAGATCCTTCAGCTTCCTGACTATGGCTGCTACGTCAGGATGTAAAGTGCCACCTTGAACAGCCTCACGGTTTTCAAGGAACACATCCATCTTGCTGCCTAGATGGGAGAACACTGGAATTACCTGGGCCAGACTGCAGTGTTTGAGCTTAAATTTTCTGTGGCATCCCTGAATGGCTTAAGGACTGCCACTAGCTGGGCGATCACTGTCCAATCCTCCCTATTCAATGGAGATGTAATCCCAATATTGTGCTCTGAGGCAAGATTATGGATTGCCCTCTGCTGCTCCAAAATCCTCTCCAGCATGTCTAACGTGGAGTTCCACCATGTACTGACATCCTGACGTAGGCAGTGTATGGGAAGACCTGACCTCTCTTGCTCTTCCCTCAAAAGTTGGCTAGCCTTAACACTATGGTGAAAGTGCCCAGCGATCTTTCTGCAGCGGGACAGAACTACTGCTGCCACATTAGTTCCTTCTGACATTGCTGCCTTGACTACAAAATGGATGATGTGGGCTGCACAGCGCACACCAACAATATGACCATCTCGCAGCGCTTTCACCATATTGGCACCTCCGTCAGTTACCACAAAACCAACTTCAACATTGGTGCCCGCCTCTGCTCCCACCCAAAGGCTAAACATTTTCCTAATCGCATGCAGAATATTTTGGGAAGTGTGCTTTTCATCCATCACTTCTGCATGGAGAAGGAATGATCGGTAGCCTGCTGCAGCAGTGTGTTGTCAAAGAAAGAAAGGCATGCTGGGCGCTAGGTGCACTCCACAAATCTGTAGTGAAATGAACACACTGACCAGCAGCCTTGGAAAGCTCCTCTTTCACTGCTGCAACACAGGACCGATACAGCGAGGGGACAATGTTCCTGCTGAAAGTGGAACGTGACGGAACTGTGTATTGTGGAGCCACAGCCGCCATCAATTGTTTGAAAGGCTCCCCTTCAATCATGGAGAAGGATGCCCCTCCAACAGCAATGAACTGACCAATAAGTCGCGTTACTTTATTGGCCTGCTGTTTGGGCATCGTTCTCTTGGAGTGGAATGCCACAAATTCTTCCAGGGTGGGCTGGGCATGCAGTGCTCCAACCTGCCTTGGTCTCTGGCTGCCAGCACTAGCTGCTGCTATTGGCTCAGAAGCAGCTGTTGGGGTTTTACAACTGCCTGCACTACGTTTTACTTCTGCATCTTTCCCCAATAGCACAGCGTTGTGTTGAGTGCTGAGGTGATGCTTCATGCTAGCACTGGTGAAATGGCCAGACACTTTCCCTCTGCTTATTAGCTTCCCACAGTGTTTGCACTTTCCATAGCGCCCTTCTTCCACATTTTCAAAGTGCTCCCAAATTGGGGCGCGCATAGCCTCGGGGTGTGCCTTGGGTGCTGCTTGTACTGCTCGGGGTTGATGAACAGCGGCAGAACTAGTGGTGGTGGTGGTAGTGGCACTGGTGGTACTACCAGTACTGGCCATAGTGGGACTGCTAATTGCTTGAAGTCTAGCAGATTTGGTAGGTTTTGCTGCTGCTGGTGGTGGTGATGATCGCAGCGGAGAAGGTGGAGGCTCAGGGGAAAATTCTGCACTAGTCATTTGTACACTGCTCCCTGAGGAATCTGATTCCTGGCCACTAATCTCCTCTACTTCCTCTGGCTCATAGTCTAGTTCTTCATTAGCCAGATCAAATGGAATTCCTGCTGGGCTGGAGCTAAGACTGATATCGTGACTAGTAGTAGTAGTAGTGCGAGCAGGAAGAACAGACTCTACACTTGGCCTCTCAGTCTCAGGCTCCTCTGGTACCTCGCTAGCTGGATTTCCAGTACTATGTGTAGCCATCTCTCTAACTGTCTTTACAAAAATACTGTAAGGACTTGGTGGCTTGCTAGAGGTACTAGGAGGACATGGCGTGGCGGTACCGGTGGGAACAGTAGGCGCAGCACTAGTGGTGGTAGACGCGGTAGAGGTGGGGGTGGTGGTGGTGGTGGTTTTCCCTACAAAGGAATGAGATCGCTTTGGTTTGGGACCCCTCTGAGTCTTGCTGCTAATTTGGCTCTGCTTGGTACCGTGCATGCTGCTTGTGGATGGGGAAGATGATGCTTGGGGCAAAAGGCACTTCTTTTTAGTCACTGGGCTAGTACTACTTGTGCTACCCTTTAACTTTGAACGTGCTGCTGGTGCTTTAGGCTTTCCGTAAAAAACCATAGAGCTTGTAGGCCTAGCCGCACTACTACTGCCTGCTTTTGGTGCCTTTCCTTTACTTGATAATCCTTCAAGCAATGCTTCCCCAAATGATAAGCGAGAGCTTGGCCTACTTGGCCGACTAGACTGACGCAAAGGCTGCATCTTAGAACTGGCGCTGGTGGTGGTGCTGGTGGTGGTGGTGGTAGATGGAGCTTGTCCCTCCTTAGTCCCAAAAGGAGGATCCATTTCAAATTTTGTGTTGTGTGTGTAGTGTAGTGTTTAAAAAACTATTAAAAAAAAAAAAACAAAAAAAAAGGAAAAACAAATTAAAGACAAAAAAAATAGAGGAAGTTCTCTTCAGTGCTACTAAGTAAAACTATGCACTACTGCACTGTGCTGTTGTGTGCAATCTGCCAAAGTGCTAAAGTTATTTAAATTGTTAACTCAAGATTAACTATTTTATAACTAGCAGTATTTTATTTTTAATTTGAATTTACACGGGCCTAAGAGTTTAGCCTACTACTATGCTAGCCTAAAGCTATATTTCCTTACTATAAGTCTACCTCTAGGCAGACGCTCTCAAACCCACTAAGCTAAAGTGAGGTTAAATCAGATTAAGTATATGATTTCTTAATTAATATTAAGTTATATAATATTAATAGATTAGAACTAATTTACTAATATATATTATGTATTATAGATAGAAGAATATAGATTATGAATTAGAATTTAGAATTAGAATTACTTATATTATAGATTATGAATTAGAATATTATTATTTATAATATATTATAGATTAAGATTAAAGAAGATTAGAATTATTTTAGTACTACAGCTAGTAGCTTGAAGCTTTGCTTAGTACAGCTCGTCACAGTCAATTTTTCTTGAAAAGAATTAGAAATAAAATAAAATGTCACAGCAAAACAGTTATCTTCACTGCTTGCTGCACTCACTAGCCCAACAAGTTCACTTCACTGATGGACTGAGGTGAGCAAAACACTAAGGGTACTTTTAATAAAATTGAAATAAAATGTAAAATAAATGAGAAAATCTTTGCAAAAAAGTTAACGTCACTGCTTGCTGATCAAAAAAAAACACAGCACTTATGCGGCTGCACTCACTAGCCCAACAAGTTCACTTCACTGATGGACTGAGGTTAGCAAAACAAATGAAATAAAATGAAAGATTAATTAAGAAAAATTGACTTGGTCTCTTACTGTTGCTAAAACAAAGCACAAACTATAGCGCTGCAGCACCAGTACTAATAAGATTAGCTGAACTATACGCTAGTAGTAATTAATTAATATTATTGCTTTTATTTATAGCTAATTTAATTAACTATTAAGATAAGAAAGAATTAGAGAATTATTGATATTACTGATTTTAGATTAGACACTAGTAGATGTCTTGAATGTCTACAGTACACTCTACACTAGTATACTATTACTAACTATAACTGACAAATATATATATAATTTTATAATAAATTCAATTATTAATTATATTAATTAATATTACTGATTTTAAATTAGACACTAGTAGATGAATGGCTACAGTACACTCTACACTAGTATACTATTAGTATACTATAGTATATATATATATAACTGACAAATATATATATATATATAATATTATAATGAACTATTAAATTATAGATTCTATTAAATTGTAATTTATAAATTCTATTTAATTTATTTAAGCAGGACAGGCAATAGGCACTAGTGCCAGCCCAGGGCAAGGGCACCCCAGTGCCACTGAGGCACTGGGTGCACTGTCAACTCAACAGCACTTACACTAAAGTTGATGACAAATTAAATTAAAAAAAATTAAATTAATCAAATTATTATTATTAAATATATTAATTAAGAAGCACTGAAGTGAGGATGAAGTACACAGTGAGAAATGGCAGGCTAAGGCTTACCAGTCTCACACAGAACAGAACAATCACAATCAATCTCTCTCTGTAACGCTCGGATGCAGCACAGCAGTGTTGCCAAAGCAGTCACAGCGAAAAATGAAAGGATCTCTCAGGCAAGCTCTGGTCTTATAAAGGCGCCTTCAGAATTCAAAAAACAGCAGCACAGGCATTGGACGAGACCCTTAGCGTTACGTCACAAGAGTGAGCTGATTGGACAGACGAGGATCAGCTCACTCCTGTTTGAAATTTTGGCGGTTGCGCGGCAAAAACGTTCACGGATCCGGTTATCTAACTTGAGTGCCAAGGCGACAAAATCCTCCAAATCCACAGGATGATCCCGGGTGGAAAGTTCGTCTTTAAGCCGTTCTGATAAGCCACCATAGAAGGCGGCAATGAGAGCTTCGTCGGACCAATTAACCTCAGCTGCAAGGGTCTTAAACTCAATGGCATATTCCGCGACCGAACGGGAGCCCTGGACGGCATGAAGCAGAGTCTTCGTCTTCGCCTACGGTTTGCCGGCACTGTATTCTGTTCTACGTTCCTTCGGAACTGTAAAAGATTCTAACACATTTAACATCTCTTCTAACCTTAAGTATATGATAAAGGACCATATGAAATTATTGGTATAGGCAATAGTCAAAGAAATGTAATCATTGGGCATAAATAAATGATAATTAAGATATATTAATATGTTTCAATGGTAGGTTTCAAGGTTTCCTTGACCTTAATTATGGAATGAAGGATTTGCTGAACAGGCAGTCTATAGATAGGATGGTAACTTGTTAATGCATGGTAGTTGTAACTGTAAAAGGGCATTACAGTAGGCTTACAGTGACCACCTAAAATAGGGTTTAGACGTAAAGATCTTAGTGAGCATGTTTACCCAATTAGGTGAAGACCAATAGACTGACATCACTATCCAAACCACATATAAGCTAGGCCTGTGTAAGACATGGGAAGGCATGGGAAGAGAGGTCGAGTGAAGATGTACTTGCCATCCACGGACACTTCACGTCCCAACACTCCCTCCCTCCATCCTCAGGAATGCATAGGACAGATGTAATGAACTAAATTCCTTCCAAGGTTTTGTAAGACTTGTTCCTTATTATTTTTGTTATCTTCTTTTTATATTCTTCTTTTATTTTTGTTCGTATTAAATGTTTTACCTTTGTTTGCATCTAAGTGACTCTGCCTATTTTTGACGCACATACATATTTATGTGTTGTTCCCGAAGTTCTCGAAGTTTGTGTTTGGCCTATATTTTCTTACATATCTGGCGTGCCAGCCCTGCGTATTTTTTCCTGACCTTTGCCCTCCAGCTTGCTCAGGGGGAAGGGCAGATATATCTGTACACTTTTTGCAAACTGTCGGGAGAAAATTAAGAAAAGGACCTTAGAAAAGGAGAATACAGACTTCCAGACTTTAATGGAACTACACGTGCTAAAAGACGCTATTGACGGCAGACGCAAGACAGCCATACAGCGTGATACAACAGCCACTCAAGGAGAGATCACTAAGCAGAGTAAGTCATGGATTTTATTAAAACGTATGCTAACAAAAGTAAAATAACTTCAATTTGATAATTGTCCTACTAATGCACAGTTATGGGCTAGTTTGTACAAACAATGCGAGCTAGAGAATAAGAAATTGGATAAGAAATTGTTTTTATTGATAAACTTAAGAAGAAACTGCAAAATGTCCTAAGCATGTTTAAAACGTTTAATGACTTGATTGTGGAAGATTTACAGCCTAGACAAAGTATTTGCATGATTAACAAAGTTGTACCAGAATCTAACCCTGATGACAGTACTGACGACTTTAACAGCTGTCCCGACTGTTTTGTTTTAGCTCAGCAATTAGAGAACTTGGAGAGAGATATGGACAGACAAACGAATGACTGTCACAAGCCACAAACTAATCCTACTAATTCTGAATAAGTTGATACTACTAACCAAAGGTTGATATAGGAGTTTAATTAAGTGTGACTAATCAAGCTTTACCTATAACATCTAACTCACCTGTTTGCACGATTGTAGGTTTTAGTGGAAAAGGTAATACTTCAGCAACTTTGGTTACTGGTGTTTTGTTTGAGATTCCTGGCTATTTGTGTACTGAAATTGATATCTGGCATTGTCCTAGCTCAGAAAATATCTTAGGAGCTGATGTAATGAGAGAACGAGGTTGGGTCATTGACTTAGGGAATCAAGTTATTTGGAGAAGTAATAACCTTAAAGGACCTGTAGTAATTGATCCAAGTGACTACAGTGTAGTGGCCGTCATCAATTTAATTGAGGAGGTATCCCCAAATCGTGTTTGGCCATAAATGGATTTTAATGACTTGACTCTTGTAGAAATTGTACAGAAACATCCCTCATTATGGGCTCAGTCTAAGAATGAGGTAGGGACGATGAAAGATGTTGTTGTCAAAGTGGAAGGAACAGATCCCATAGCTCAGAAATAGTACCGATTGCCTCCAGATTCAATTGAGCCTTTGTCCAAAATTATTGAAGAACTACTTCAACAAGGCGTCATACGCAAATCAAATTCGGTGACAAATTATCCGTTATGGGCAGTTAAGAAATCAGATAATTCTTATAGAATGCTTTTAGATCTGCATATGTTTGATAAATGTACCCCAAATGTAGCGCCAATTGTAGCAGATACCCCTGACATCATGTCTCGATTGAATGCTAAGACAAAGTTTTTCTCGGTATTAGATATCAGTAATGGTTTTTTCAGTATTCAGATAGAGTTGTCAATACAAATTTGCTTTTACTTTTCTGAATGAGCAATATGTATTTTGCAGATTACCACAGGGGGCGCACATGTCACCTAGTCTGTCACCCATTGGCAAAAGTGTTATCAAAATTCTCAAGGCAAGATTGTATTCTACAGTATGTTGATGATATCTTGTTGGCAACAGAGAGTAGAGAGGAACATCTCACCTTGCTAGCAGAATTGTTTAATCTGTTGTATGAGTCAGGATTGAAATTAAATCCAAGGAAGATCCAATTACTGAAACAAGAGGTTCAGTACTTGGGAGTTTTGATAAATCCGAATCACATGAGTGTGTTGAGATATTTCAGGGGGATTATCCATCTCTTTTTAGAAAAGTAGAGGAAACTGATGAACCTGTATTTGTAGATTGTTCTAGATTTTGCTTGAAAGGATGAGCTATTCAGTATAGACTACCAGGACATTTTTCTGCCCAGAGAGCAGAAATTGAAGATGTTAAAACAGTATTGGAAATTAACGAGAAAGAAAGCAATGATCCTTTGGTAATCTATAGCGATAGTTCATATGTCGTATGTTCACTAACAGACTACTTACCTGTGTGGAAAAAACGAGGTTTTGTGGATTCATCTAACAAAATCTTAAATCATGTTGATAAATTGCAGACTATCTTTGAGCTTGCTTCTAAAAATCCTAACCGATATGCTATTGTCAAAGTACCAGGCCATAGCAGAGGGACTAGTGATTTAGCTTTGAGAAATGAGAAAGCAGATTCTCTAGTAAAGGAAGCAGCTTTGACAGAAGAGATAGTGATGGAACTGGAACCGTTGGAAGTACTACCAGTAAAGAATAAGGAAGCAAATTTACCTTCATTCATCGATAAAGATGAGAGATGCATTCATTATAGAATGTAGGAATAAAATAACACCTCCCTTTGTTTGTGAGAACGGAGTGGTGTGTTATGAGATGCAAGGTAATTTACTTCTAGTTGTGCCTAAACACTTGCAGACGGAATTCACCCGCTATAAGATGTAAAGATTAGGTCATGTGGGTTAGCAAAAGTTGCTGGAAAACTTCAAAGAGAAGTTTTTTTGGGACAAAAAAGGTGGACTCTGTACAAAATGTTGTTCAGTCATATCTCATTTGTGCTCAAGTAAACCCCAGGCCTAAAGGACAAAAGTCTCCACTTCTAAGAATTGCACCTGCAGATGGTTCGTGGTCTATACTGCAGATTGACTACATAGGTCTCCTACTTCAGGTAACCAAGGTCTCAGGTATGCATTGGTTGTGGTAAATGTATTTTCTAAGTGGGTAGAATTGTAGCCTGTCAGGAATGATGATGCTTTGTCTACGGCAAAAGCATTAAGGAATCATGTTTATACTTGGGGAGACCCAAGGATGATTGCTTCTGACAGA
>VKOC01023117.1:0-18106 GCA_009364415.1 Spea multiplicata
TTTCCTGACGTCGTACGTAGCAAACTAGTTAAGGAGGTTCAGTTGGGCCGTATGGCTGGCCCTTTCGTGGAGGCCCCGTTGGCCGGTTTTCGGGTTTCGCCGCTTGGGGTTGTTCCGAAGCGTGAGGTGGGTAAGTACAGGTTGATACATCACCTGTCTTACCCTAAAGGTTTGTCTGTTAATGATGATATTGACAAGGAGCTTTGTTCCGTTTCTTATACCTCGTTTGATAAGGCGGTTGATCTTGTTCGGGATGCTGGCCCCGGGGCTCTTATGGCTAAGGCGGATATTGAATCCGCTTTTCGCTTGCTCCCTATACATCCGGATTGCCATCACCTTTTGGGGTGTTGGTTTGATGGGGCCTTTTATGTTGATTTATGTCTCCCTATGGGGTGCTCTATTTCGTGCGCCTATTTTGAAAAGTTCAGTACGTTTTTGGAGTGGGTGGTTCGGGAGGAGGCTGGTTCCTGGGCGTTGGTGCATTATTTGGATGACTTCTTTTGTGTGGGCCCGGCTGGTTCGGGGCAATGTCTGCATTTGTTGCGTTCCTTACAGTTCGTGGCTCGGTCCTTTGGGGTTCCGTTGGCTGCCGACAAGACGGAGGGTCCTTGTACCTGCATCAGTTTTTTGGGGCTGGAGATTGATTCTGTTGCCGGTGTGTGTCGTCTTCCAGCAGATAAGTTGGCTGCGCTACGGGCGGGGGTTGAGCAGGTTCGTTCGGCTAGGAAAGTCACGTTGCGGCAGCTTCAGTCTCTCCTGGGTCGTTTAAACTTTGCGTGCAGGATCATTCCTGTGGGTCGGGTGTTTTCACGGTCGTTGGCTCGAGCTACTGCTGGTGTGCGATTGGCTCATCATCGGATTAGGGTGTCTCAGTCTATGAGGGCTGATTTGGCTGTCTGGGAAGTTTTTCTTTCACGGTTCAATGGGAAGGTGTTTTTTCAGTTGGAGTCAGTGTTGGCGGACTCGTTGTCACTTTACACGGATGCGTCTGGTAGTGTGGGTTTTGGGGCTTATTTCGGTGGACAATGGTGTGCGGCTCGATGGCCTAGTCATTGGTTTGCTAGCCCTTTAATTAGGAATTTAACATTTCTGGAATTGTTCCCTTTGGTAGTGTCACTAACGCTGTGGGGTTGGCAGATGAGAAATCGCCGCGTGGTTTTCTTTACGGATAACTTGGCAGTTGTCCATTCCATTAATTTGTTGTCGGCGTCCTCCCCTCCTGTGGTAAGGTTGCTTAGGTGGTTTGTGCTTTTGTGCATGGAGTTGAATGTGTCTTTCAAGGCTAAGCATGTCCCGGGTTATTTGAATGTGATTGCGGATTCTCTCTCTCGCTTGCAGTGGGAGCGGTTTCGGAGGGTGGCACCTATGGCAGCGGAGGAGGGCTTGCCTTGCCCGGAGGTGATGTGGAATCTCGGGACCGCATGCTTGCAGGATGGGTGAGGGCTTCCTTGGCTCCGGCTACCTGGGCAGCGTATGAGAAGGTTTGGCAGGATTGGGAGGTGTTGGCTAGAGAGGTTGGTGAGGCTGATAATGAAGGGGCCCGGTTGAATATTTTATTGTGGTTTGTGGCGAATTTGGCTTTGCGTGGGGCGTCTCCATCCCGAATAGACAGATGCATGGCAGCGCTGGCCTTTATGTTTCAATTGCGGGGTTGGGGGGATTTGACGAAGTCCTTTTTGATTCGGCGGATGCTGCGTGGCATGAGGAAGGGTAGGCGGCGCCCGGATACTAGGCGTCCGCTGTCAGCTGGGCTATTGAGGAGGTTGCTTGGGGTTTTAGGTGACATTTGTAAGGATGATTACGAAGTGGTTTTGTTTCAGGCAGCCTTCGCACTAGCCTTTTTCGGTGCGTTTCGGGTGTCCGAATTGGTTAGTCCGCGTAAGTCAGTAGAGGGCGGTTTAGCCTTTTCGGATATAGTGTGTGATGAGGGGCTAGTGTCAGTTTGGTTGCGCTCTTCTAAGACAGATGTGTTCGGTAAGGGCAGGCTGGTTAGGCTTTATGCTCTTCCTGGCGATTCGATTTGCCCGGTGAGTTGTGTGCAGCGGTTTTTGCGCATTCGGCCAGTAGGGGGGTTGTCCTTCCTTGTTCATGCGGATTTAGTTCCGTTGTCCAGGTTTCAGTTTGCTCGGGTGATGAGGTTAGGTTTAGAAAGGCTTGGTGTTGGAGCTGCCGAATTTGGCACGCATTCGTTTCGTATTGGGGCTGCTACGGAGGCGGCGAGGCTTGGTTTGGGGGATGAGGTCGTACGACGTATCGGGCGTTGGGAGTCTAGTAGTTTTCGGAGGTATGTCAGGCCGCAGAGGTTATGGCTGGGGGAGTGATTCGTTTTGGGGGTTGTTGGTTGGGTATGGTCATATGGCTACCCTTCTTTTGTCCTGTTTTTTCTTTACTTTGCAGGGCCCCGGTTCACCTTATGGATCATCGGTCATTCTCACGTTTATTGGGCCCGGAGGCGAGCCGCAGTTAGAGACAACGGTCTGCAGCTGGGTTTTCCTAGGGACCAGGTCGACGTGAGATGGTTCGGGGTGCGGGGTATGTTGTGGGACGGGGTTCTGTCTTTGTTTTCGCGGTACCTACGTCTGGGTGTTTGTCCTGATGTTCTGGTCCTTCATGCGGGGGGTAACGATTTGGGGGTTACTCCTCAAAGGGAATTGGTTTGCCGGATGCGTTGGGATGTTGAGCGCATGTTGGAGTTGGTTCCTAACGTTAAAGTGGTATGGTCTGAGTTCATCCCAAGGTTGCGCTGGCGTCATGCTAGAAATGGGGAAGCGATTGAGCGTAGTAGGAAAAAAGTTAATAAGTTAATGGCTAGCTTTATTCGGGGACGGATGGGTGTTGTGGTGCGACATGTGGCCCTGGAAGGTTTTGGTGCAGGTCTGTTTCGGGGTGATGGGGTTCATTTGTCGGATCTCGGTTATGATTTTTTCAATTTGGCTTTGGTGGAGGGTGTTGAAAAGGCCTTGTTTCTTCTTGGTGGGGGAGCCCATCCGGCTTAAGGTTTCAAGGGATGGGGCTCATGGCGTACGCTTACCAGGTATCTAGGGGGTTAATGCTGATTGGAAAGCATTGGTGGTGGGAGGTTTCCTGGCAGGTGGAGCTGGAAACCTCAGGTCTGGGGGGTGGACATCTCGGTATGTCTTTCCCTGTGTGGTTCCTTGATAACCTGGTAAGCTTGGGTTGGTTATTTAAATGGTTAATGTTTAATCATGTTAATTTATGTTATTTATTGTTTCAGTGTGTTGGTCATTGTCCTGTTAACGCACCTATTTTGGTTTTAGGTCTGCGTGGCAATGTACTGCATTTAAATAAAATCGGCTGTGGCCTTTTACACCCAATATTCATGTTGTTGTGTTTTTATTGGGATGGGGTTATGGGTTTTTAAGAATGCCTAGCACGGTAGTTGAGGCTACTTCAGTCATGAAGCCCACGGGGCTAAAAATGGGCCCGAGTGGGCCGTTGACTGAGTGCCGAACAGGGATAGGCTCTGTCGGCATTTTTTGAATGTTGGGGGAGGGGTTAACGGTAGGTATTTAAGGGTTGGCGCCGCTGAGTTAGGCACCATTTTGTGTACTTACCATCTTGCTGTTTGTCCCACCCTCACTCCCTTCTTTTAATTGAGTCGCAGTCGTGCGTACGCTTACCAGGTATCTAGGGGGTTAATGCTGATTGGAGAGCATTGGTGGTGGGAGGTTTCCTGGCAGGTGGAGCTGGAAACCTCAGGTCTGGGGGGTGGACATCTCGGTATGTCTTTCCCTGTGTGGTTCCTTGATAACCTGGTAAGCTTGGGTTGGTTATTTAAATGGTTAATGTTTAATCATGTTAATTTATGTTATTTATTGTTTCAGTGTGTTGGTCATTGTCCTGTTAACGCACCTATTTTGGTTTTAGGTCTGCGTGGCAATGTCCTGCATTTAAATAAAATCGGCTGTGGCCTTTTACACCCAATATTCATGGTGTTGTGTTTTTATTGGGATGGGGTTATGGGTTTTTAAGAATGCCTAGCACGGTAGTTGAGGCTACTTCAGTCATAAAACTGTAACTTCTCAAAGGCCATGTACATCTTCAGTGAGTGTTTCTCGCATTGCGTGCGTTGATTCTTTATCTAACCCGCTGTGCGTATCAAAGGAAAACATTTAATTAATGTTAGCGGACACTATACGGCAGTTGCTGGCAATCTGGTACATGTGGAAATGGAAATACCTATGACTAAAACATAAATTAAGAGTAGTGGCTTCTTCTTTTTAATGCCATGTGTGTGTGTTGGCATTGAAAGGGTTAGACTGTCGCTGGTGTGCTGTATTTATCCTCTATGCACAAACACAGGTTGTTTATTTTAGATGTTTTTTTTATTTCTATAATGCGTTCAATGTCTTTAGTCCTGTCTAAAGTGATATTTATATGGTCTAGAATGTACGTGTAAAAATGTATACATTAAAGTTGTTCTGATACTCTGTGGATCCCTTTCATTTGCTTAGAAGTTGTTTTCTTTTGATTTCAGTTTCATTTTAATGGGCACATTTAGACTCATCTTTGTGTTTAAACAGATAGTTGAATCACATATAAATCAAGTATTTCATACCAGTTAACATCAATTCAATTAAAGGAGGAATCCCATTAAAAAATATTTTTCTCCATGAGCATAAAACACACTGCTGTATAAAGTAATGTAGCAGTGACAAAAACCCTACTTTTATCTCATTATTCTCCAATAAGATCCCTCTATCTGCAGACATGGTTGTCAGTCATGTCACACTGAGCTGATTCTTTATGGCGATGCTAATGAAGTCCTGCTCGTCCAAAGACATATTATTTTACTCCATACCTTTTCTTCCA
This sequence comes from Spea multiplicata, assembly GCA_009364415.1. NCBI lineage: Eukaryota > Metazoa > Chordata > Amphibia > Anura > Pelobatidae > Spea > Spea multiplicata. Next base: position 4,834 of record VKOC01023117.1, read on the forward strand.
AGTGCTTCAGCAAATGCATGAACAACAACCCAGTTGTGATGGAAGGTAGACCGTCACGATGGCAGGTAGACTCTCACGATGGCAGGCAGACTCTCACGATGGCTGGTAGACTGTCACGATGGCTGGTAGACCATCACGATGGCAGGTAGACGATGTCACGATGCAGCCACTAAGTGAATAACAGAGCAGTGTCTCCCATCCTGTCTTCTTTTTCCACTTTTTAACTAACCCACTCATTTTATATCCCTTTCCCTGTTTAAACTCCATCTTTTACATGTTGTTTTCTGTTTTTACCCTCTCTTGTCTAAGCACATAATGAAACCAGGTTTTAATTGAACTCTGATCTGTCTGCTGATCTATTCGTCCTGCTGCTGTCATGATTTTTCTAAAACTCTAAACTCTTTCTCATGTGGCCCTTCTTCTTCTCCCCACCTCTCTGTGCCTGGGGTTAGATGTAGAATAATGTCCCGTCAAGGTATCCAACTTAAAGAAAACCATTAACATTAAGCTCAGATGACATCCTATGTTATCAATAATGTTGGTCAACTCATGACATTGGTGCAGTACCAGGTAGTGTGTTGAAACATCAATTGTAGTTTTTGTTGGCTTTAGGTTAAATTTAACCCTACACATTCATTTAGATACATCCTAAAAACTGTGCTTAAAAGCCCATTATGACATACTGGTATGTCCTGACTTTTGACCTGGACTCCCACCTATCAGCAGAAGCCAGCTAGCTTCCTGTTTACCGTTTGCTTGTAACCGCTGTTACATATGCCCAATTGTGATTTTATGCCAGGGTACGGGACTGGGGGATGGGTATGTTGTCCAAGCAAATGCTTGCCCAGGGCCCAATCAATATTAAAGACGTCTCTGATCAGTTGAAAGATAAAACACAGTGAAATATTATTGGCAAATATCATTTAAAAGCAACTATCTGAAGCATAAACATTGAGGATTCTGCATATATGAGGGGAAAAAACAGCCCCGGAGGTAAAGCATAGGATGTAGGGGCAACATGACTGAGGTAATGCCAGGCAGCCCTCCCTGTCTCTGGTAGATTATGCTGATGGGTGCAGCGAAGGGGCCAATTGTGATTGTGGGGGGGGGCAGCCCACAGGTATCAGAAACGTATATCAGGGGCCATCTCTGGCACAGAGTGTTGTTTGCAGCATTTGACAATGTGAGCAAGGCCTACTGCCTATGTGGGTGTCATCGGTGCAAGCTTTTCAAGAAAAAAGTTGTTTTTTTTAAGTGCCTACTTACCTTGACAGATGTTAAGAAAGATCGGAGCAACTTAAATATTTTATTAAATAGATGAAGAGTACTGTCACAATGTTCATTTATTATTTTTAAACATAAAGCATACAGTGAGGTAATTATTTGAAAAGGTACAGAATCTGGAACATGCAGGACTTTATTTGTATAATAACTGGGATATGTCTGTGTCTAAATAACATATAGTCATTTATATAAAATACAAGACATAGAAATCAGTGTTTTAATGCTGTGTACCAGAATATCTTAATTATATAAAATGATGCAAACAATTATCTACATGATTATTATAACCCACCCTTAGATATATAAACAGACTCCGGTTATTGGGAGTTTGATTCAAGGGACAATGTATGTTTGCCACCAGCAGAGGGCGATCTCACTCCACAGACATAGTTCAGATCCATTCCAAACACCCAGTAAATACAAAATTCTTTCAATTACATTCTTAAAAATGCAGGGTTGATTTTCCAAAACATAAGGTCACAAACCTTTGAGCCCAAAAGGTGTAGAGGCTTAGGTTCCCTGCTTGTTTGATGCAACCTTATGAATAAGGAATATGCATCCAGGCAAGCAGGGCCAGTTTAACGGCAGAGCACACACAGCAATTTTGGGCCCCTGGCATTCCGATGGGTCCATACCTCTTAAGTGGCGATCTGATCAGGTGCCACAGTGTGCCATACTCATCCTTCATCACTGGCACTGCATGCCAAGAAGTGATGTAATTTCCACCAGAAGGAAGCTACAGGCCACGAGTAACACACAGGAAGGTGGTGGAGGATGCGGTAAAGCACTCTGTGTATGGATATGTGTAAGAGTGTGCATATGTGTAGTAGTGTGTGTAGTGTGTGTATATATATATGTATATATATATAATATATATATATTTACGCAAGAAAAGCAGAGAAGGGGCCCTTCCTATATAATCACTCCAAGACCCAAAAGCTCCTTAATATAGCCTTGTAGGAAACTCCGTCTGGATGCTCTACAGGTTGTCATTTTCATGCATTAAGAAGAAAATGCAAACTCAATTACAAATCAAGAAAATGTATTTTAGGTTGTTGTAGATCAAGAAGGCCAGTAGGCGATAGCTGTTTTAGTGTTAATAGAGGTGCCTGAAGCGTGCAATATCTCACCTCCAGTCCCTGCATGGAGCCGTATTTATGTGTTCACAGCATAATACGCCACGGCAGCAGCAAAGCTGGCAATCAGTACAGCGAATCATCCCAGAGATGAAAACCAAGCATTACTCTTTCATGCAGGTGAAACGAATGTAAAGGCGTAAACAGATCCTCTCAGAATCCTTATGATTATTACATCACCTCTCTTTGATCACTTTGGTGAATTATTATTTTTATTATTGTTTTATATAGCGCCATCAAATTCCGTAGCGTTGTACAATAGGTAGACAGGACATAACAAGTAGTATGTAATATAGCAAATTGACTAACATGGAATAGACAAGTGGCTCAGTTTTACCTAAGCAACTTGACTGGTCTGTCAGGTTGGAGTATTCCTCACCTTTGTGAATAAACCCAAGAGCTATCACTCTACTTGTCACTTCGCTATTTCTATAGGGAAGTCGACACCAAACTTGAGTGGGATTTGCCTATCTTTAGTGGGAACAGACACATAGTTTGTGTATTTCTTAGTTACAAAAATAAATGAATACGTTAAATACTGCAACAAAATAATTAACATGTTTCACTGTTTTCAGTGAAATAGACAAATATCACAATCAGGGTCTGTGGATTCCTTGATTATCCATAATAGTTAATTATTGCTACATAATGATTTTCATGATTTGTGTAGATTTTATTCTCAGATGAAGTCACTTCTCTTAGCTGTACATTAACATCCATTATCTCTGGACAATCACATTCTATACCATGAAATACATACACAAATTTAACAAAATGTATCGTTTTACCTTACACAATAACCAGCCCGTCCATTTTTCCCAATGTTAAGACTCAGACCTTAATCAGTCCTTGGTCTTGTCAGATTCAGGATAGCCTTAAGCCTGTCCCATGTTTAACTCACCTCACTGTATTAGTCTGTACCATCTCTGACGGGGAGCGGTTTCATTTATCTAACACTCTTAGTAAAGTAAAAATTCTGTACATCACATCCAAGCATCTGACTAGGGCTGCAACTAACGATTATTTTTTCGATTAATTGGATAAAAAAGATGAATGTAAATTTTTCATTTATTTAAAATAATTTAATAAACAAATGATGTTAAATACAAACAGTAGAATAAAAAAAAGTGCATTTTTTGTCTTTATTTCCCAACCAGCCCCCCCAATTTATGCACATTTGAGCCCAGGCTTGCCACGCTGCCTCCCACATATGCCACTGTGCCTGATACACCACTCCATCCTTCCCAGACATGCCACACTGCCTCCCAGACACGTGGTTCTGGAGAAGGAAGGGGCGGGGCCAGTTGTCACAGTGATTACAGGGAGGGGCTGGTAAGTAGGAGCTGCTGCTGTGAGTCACTGAAACAGATTATATAATGAGGGGGATTTTTCAGAGCATTTGCTCTGAAAAAAACCCTCATTTTATAATCGATACAAATCGATTCAACTAATCGATAATGAAATTCGTTGGCAACGATTTTCATTATCGATTATTATCGATTAGTTGTTGCAGCCCTAGATCTGACCCTCTCATTTTAGATTGAGTTATTTTTCCAATATTTTTACTTATTTAAAATCAACATCTCCCCCACAACCTATACATATTGTAATCTTTTAGGCTTTCCATTACATTTTATCCGGCAAACCATTTACCATTTTAGTAGCCCTCCTCCTCCAGAACGCTATGTTTGGAGAACAAAATGACTTGATTTCTTTGGCCCATCTAGTCTACCAAGACTTCAAACCCAACTTCGTCTTCATCCTTTATTATTTTGGTGGTATATCCGTGGGTACCTAGCTTTTGTTAGGTGAAGAAGTGTGTTAGAAGACTTCCCGGAAGTTTTCAATGCGTGTTCTTGCTTCCATGTTTCCACTGTGTGCACAGTTTGCCATTTCATTAATCTTCACAGAACTCCAGCATCACAACTCCCACCACGACCAAAGCCCAAAGGGGATGACGACATGCGGCCCTTTCACCAACATGCAGCTTCTGTATGTATCGTTGGCCATTGGCCATTTTGACCAAATATTGCCAAATTTCATAGCTGCAGAGTTCTGTGCTCCAGGAGGCTTTTGGGTTGTAAGGAAAGACACTAATAAGTGCCAGAGGATCTTGGGTTAAACAACAGGGTGAGTAAAAGGAACTATTTAAAAAGACAAAATAAAGCTCTATTTACGCAATCGGTAATGCTTTAGTAAACAAAAAAAAAGCCTTTGGTTGAGGGAGTGGGAGTTCTCGTTAAATTCCATTAGTGTATTAACGACCACTTCCTCCGAAAGATTATTCCGTGTATTTAACGCTATCACCAGATAAGAGAAGGTTTGCATTACACCTAAGCATCTAACCCTCTAAGATCTCAATGTTTTTACATATTGATCCCAATGCTTACGAGATGTTTGTGAAGAGGCCAATTCTTGTGCGTTGAAAGAAGCTGGAGCATTTATAAAGCCCGATACGATATTTTAATGCCAGAATTTTGGACCTATATATTGAATAATATGAATACTAGTACAATTAAAAGAATGTTGATGTTTCTCGTCACAGTTCCAGGAGGGCTTCTCAAACACAACATACTATATTTTAAGTACTTTGGAACACATATCATTCGCTGATTTATGTCCCTTCCAGCCAATCACGGCTTAGTCGGTCGCTATCCTAGACAGGTAAAGCCTGCCTTACCTGGATCAAAGTCCTGCCTAAGGTGTTTAGTGTTCTGAGTCTGTGCAGGTCTTCTGAATTGCGCTACAGGAAGGCTGAAAAACATTACAAACCTGGATATTTGTAAAACCACCAAGAAAAATGGGGGGGGGAAAGGACAATACAGGAATGCTACATATTAATTACATTTAAGTGCTTATACTGTTAACTGTCCCTTTAAAAAGCCTCTTATCTTCTTTGTGTTTTCTTTGAATAATACATATAAAGTGCCCAAGGAATTGGACACATGTGCTGTAGATATGGGAAATGCTTTGATAAAACAAGTGATGATTACGAGTGCTATGTTTATTTAAGAAACAATGATTAACATAGAAGTATTTGTGGTCTGAAGCATTTGAAGACAAATTGTGCAAATGGCATGATTCCCATTATTCAGTGTGTGGTTAGAAAACAGAACCATTGTTTTCGGTGGCCTTCTCAAGTTACCTACTCCATTCTACTTCTGCTTTTGCCACTCCAAAAAGTCAGTAAACAATAGACTTATTTTACTAAGACACGAATACTGTTGAGCGTCATTACATATATTTTTTTCATCTGTGTGCCCGGGGCAATTGATACCCAGTAAGCAAATATCAGTTGAATTGAAATAAGATGCAGAGCAATATAAAAGAGGATAGGTCAAGTAGGCATGCAGAAACACTCTACAGGCTGCATGAAGGCCCAGCTTATATGAGTTTATATAAAAAGCAGATCAAAGTAACACTTTCTAAATATGTACACTGAAATCTAATCCTAAACTCTGCTGCTTGGGGACAGGCTAAATTTAAAGTGATGCTCCACCTACTGTGCTGGCATTAACAATTTTCTATCTAAAACCAGCATTGAAAACGTTAGTTCTAGTACTACGTAATGCCCTACGCCTTTCCCAGAAATAATTCTGCAACCCAGGCTCTGAGAGTGGCAGGATTTTATTTTTCAGAACAATGGCGGCACCATGTTATATGTTGAAACACCTAGCCCAGAGTGTGATTCCGGGTCAGAGAGAAGTCATCTATTCTGAACCGGATTTCATTTTGGGCAGAGTAGAACTTCTGAAGCTTACTGTACGAGGTCTATTTCTGGCTGTCCCCACTTGCTGCAAATGGGGGAGGACTTTGGGTCCAGACTCCATTCTCCAGAAAGAATCTGGCTCAGAAAACTCAGGCAATACACGGAGGCAATACAGGCATCAAAAGTGAAAAGCTACCTCACTCTTTTGGATATGCTCAACTTCCTCTCTGGATGGTTACTGTGACAGACCGACCAGGGACCTCAGGTTGTCCCTCTCCGCCAAGAGCGACTTCTCCCTTCAGCACAATAATTCCCAGCAATCCGTAGGCCATATCCCCAAGCAAAGTAAAGGGATATCGCTATATCGTACCCAAATAACCAGGCAAGACTAGTCTTTAAGAGAAGAGGAGAACTGATTTATTTTAGAAACAGACAGCGGGATATATCCAGAAAACCTACCCCTTAATCTGCATCCCAGAGACAACTGGGGCAGTAAAGGGATTAACAATACAAAAGGATACAGACACCACTAAAATAAGGAATATTGTCTTGATTAGATTATCTCCCAGACCTTAGTGTGCTGTGTAAACAGTTAGGAAATAAGAAATTAATACAATACATTTTTATTAATAACACACAAAAGGATAACATGGCACTCTTTACCAGGGCCCATAGTCTGTAGTAAGGAGGCTGGCACTCAGTCCCCTCCAGGAGCTCATGGCACGGAGGCTTCCGTGACATTTGTCCCCCATCGCAAAGAGACTAACACAGGAGGAGACCCCAGACGGGTTGACTCTGAAGTTAGTCAGTCCATCCAATCTCAACTGGTCCCTTAGCCCAATTGCCCCTACAAGTGCAGTGCTCACCCTGCCAAACTCTGCTTCTCCCGTTGAACATACCAGCTTCTGGAGAGAAGTGCCGACTGCCCCTTCTCCCTGGAGTGTACTCAGCTGCTGGGGAGTAATGCCACCTTCATCCCCTCCCTGGTGATCCTGCTGGAGGGATGGGCCGGTTGCACAGGTTCTCAGGCGCTTGCACAGCTGCTGAGGAGTGACGGTGCCTGCGTCCCCTCCCTGGTGCTCCTGTTGCCACTGGGGAGGAAGGACAGGTTCCTCCGCTCCCGGACTTGTGATCTGCTGCTGGGAGACTGGCCGGCTGCGCCATCTCCCGGGTACTCACTCAGCCGCTAGGGAGTGATGCTGCCTGCATCCCTTCCCTGGTGCCCCTGCTGCCGCTGGGGAGATGGGCCGGCTGCACCATCTCCCAGGCCATCTGCCAGCCACTGGGGAGGGAGGACGATATTCTCAGCTCCCTCAATTGGGATCTGCTGCTGGGGAGCGAGGACAGGTTCTTCTGCTCCCGAATCTGTGAGCTGCCACTGGGGAGACTGGCCGGCTGCACCATCTCTCGTGCACTCACTCAGCCGCTGGGGAGTGTTGCATCCTGCATCCCCCTCCCTGGTGCTCCTGCTGCCGCTGGGGAGATAGACCGGCTGCGCCATCTCCCAGGTCATCTGTCAGCTCCCTCAACTGGGATCTGTCGCTGGGGAACGAGGACAGGTTCTTCCGCTCCCAGATCTGTGATCTGCCGCTGGGGAGACTGGCCAGCTGCGCCATCTCCTGGGTACTTATCCGCTGGTGAGTGATGCCGCCTGCACCCCGTCCTTGGCGCTCCTGCTCAGATGCCAGCTCTTCTGCTGGGCTGGTGCCAGTGGAGACCGCAGTCCCACATACTCTGGAATAGGCTGTTTTTCAAGCTCAAACAGCCCTTGTCCACGCCATTCATAAACCTGAATCCGGAGCCGATCCAACTCTCTAATAACTGCAAGGATCACCTCCACTGGAGACAAACGCCGTCGGGCCTCCCGCTCTGCTCCAGATGGGTCAATTAGCTCTGCATAGCTCAGCCTATTCTGTTTCCTGAAGATTGATCCTGGTTTGCTTATGTCACTCAGACCAGGAAGCAATCCCAGTGTCTGTCCTGGAGAAGTCAGATCCCGCCACTGCCGACCAGTTACATTCTTCCTCGACAACATTTGCCAGCATCTCATGCACTGGAGAGTACCTAGACTTCCTGGAATACCCCAGATACTTACACTTTGCTTCCATCTTGGGCCCTGATAACTTGCAAAAGGCTAAGATTCTTCCAGTTATCCTACTTCTTCAGAAGAAAGGTTATCATAGGACAATAGTACATGCCCTCCATAGGTCTTAAATTCCTGGGAAGAGGATGGGAGCCTCACTTCCAAGACTGGAGGTTATACATACCAATATAACAAACATAGACTGCATGTTAGACCTCATCGAGTCCATAAATTCCCTCCTCTCATATGAGGCCTGTTAGCCATAACACATAAAGAACAGAGTGACCTCTTATGATCTTGTAGAGTCTACTTACATGGCGAACAAATTGTGTGTATAGTCTTGACAGTGGCTTTTTTAGGCATGTCCTGCAAAGGACCCTGTCCAGGGTCTTCTGGTCACTGGACATCCTGAAAAAAAATAAACATCCCAAAGTAAGTCGATACATGAGCAAAATAAAGGGACCGCAAGGGTTAAGCAGAACCTTCTGCAACAATACCCCCATAGAACAACATTTTACTTAGTTGGGCAGCAGCAGGGAAAAAGCAAACAAAATTTGTTCAGATTTCAGGAACCAGCCAAAGCACCTCAACAGCCTCAAGGACAGCAATGGGACACTGCAAGAAGCCTTACCTGCATCTGAAATTTAAAGTGGGCGCCAAAAAACTACCATGACAAACCCATAACAGGGGGGTGTCTACCATCAGACGCACCAGAGCACTTAACAGAGAAAGCTGGTACAGCTGCCATCCTGCTGCCGCCAGTCCGGAGGAGGATACAAAGCCACCAAACTGTCAACACCCACAGACTGCACAATTCTACCACTGGAGAACACAGGTATGCCCTTCAACTTCATATTAAAAGGCCCATACCCTTCCGATGGCCTGGAGCCGGCCTCACCAAAGGGAAAAAAACAAACAGGAAAAACGTACAAAGGAGGGGTAATTTATAATTTTAGTGTTTTCCTGTCCTACCTGAGCCAGGAGGGCAGGACTTGATAGCTGCCAGGGTGGCAAGGGAAAGAGCCAGAGCTTCTGGGATAGCTGAACTCCTTGATCACGATGCTTTATGGAGGGCCAACCCTAGTGGCCTTACCCCCAAAAAAGGGCTGAACTGGTACTGTGTAACGCATGGATAAATCAGCGAGATTAGTTTTAACACATCTGCAACATTAAATATGCTTTTGCAGGACCAAATCAGACTTGGATATTTCCCTTGGTAAGGCATTGTTATAGCAGTGAGTTTGAATGCTTGAAATGTGTTACAACATGGTTTAAAACGAGGTTTACAAATAAAATTATATATATATTAATATTTATTTAGCGTCCCAAAGGATAATTTGCTTTCTACAATATAAATCAATGCATCAGTTTCAAACAAAAATACTTGCGTTACTTGAAGTTATTTTTCTTGCCAACCAAAGAGAAAAGCATAGCATAAAATTTATCTGCTGTATAAAACGATAGGAATAGGAAACATTCAGATGTTTACCACAAAATAAAATATCCCCTCTTACTAAGTGTGCCTCGGACACAGGCAAAGTAAATTTTGAAACACAAGTTCTTTTGTAATATATATGTATTTATAATTTAGTTTTTTTATAATTATTATCCATGAAAAGTTTTGCATTTATTTATACATAGTCATCTAGTCTCGCACACCAGCAGTGAACGTTCATTCTCTTCTAGCCATGGAAAGCTGAGGCATACACATTTTTCAGCAGTTCAATAGAACTGTGTAACTACTTGTTTTTTTTATGGTGTGCAAGCAGACTGCAAGCTTGCTAGAAATTAAGTATAAAACATACATATTTACAATATAGATTTCCTTTTACAAAAAAAAAAAAACATTCTAGAATTTTCACATTTTTCTAGTCCACAAAAAGGCCTCGTTGTGTTGACCTTCAGCTACAGTCTTTACGGATGTTGATGCCGTTCTATTATTGTAATTCCAGGTGGTTTAAAGTTCCATAATCCTGAGAAACTTTACCCTTTACGAGTCTTCGGCCTTGAAGGCCTTGGCTTACGCTAAGCAGGATCTCAAAAGACAGCCACCTGTGTTTCAAATAGCCAACTGCTCACTTCTTTCTCTTGTTGAAAATAAAAGCTGCTAGGGTTTAGAACGAATTGAGTTTAGAGTGACATCTGATGTTTTTTTAATGACTGTAGCTCTAGTTTCAGGGTCTTTTCTGGTGCTACTTAGTGGAGAAGGTGAGCCTATTGTCATGTATGGGCTACTGTCTGGGTATAAGATGTTGTAGGGCACAGGGCACTCTTCGTCTTTTATGGTGACCTGAAGGTCTGGTTTGTTGGAGGTCACAAATGTTGCCATGCCCGGTAAGTTGTATGGTGCTCTGGGGCTTGCCGTTCTTATGCATTCTTTGATATCACGGTTCTTCATATGGAGTCGACTCTGAGAATGTCCAAAGGAAAATGAACAATGGTTAGCATCTTTAAAAGAAAAGTCCAACAGCTCTATTTAGCCAACGTACCAAACCATATCCAGCAACATGGATCATAACAAACCAGATACATATTAACTGCAGGGGGGACTGTTATGTTCCAGTATTTTAGGAAGTTAAGCACTTTGTGTGTAGAATGTATAGAACGCATATTAATGTACTTTTACATGCATTCTTCATTGTGGGACAGCATGGGGCATTAAACTGTCCCTTTAAAGGTGGCCAGATTTTGCATGCTTCATATTATGATTACTTAGAACAGGTACATATCACGGATGCAGTGTTTAAGGTGATATTCACAAATGAGGCTACTGGCTGCATGTATGGATATAAGCTATACTCCCTTATATATAAGCATGAATATATTCCTTATGTATATAAGCCTTCCTTAGAACTGCCGGCACTGGGTTCCAGAAGTTTGTGTATGCAGATCACGAGACAGATTCCAGCTACCATGACAGCGCACAGTGATGTTCCAACTATTCCAAAGAGACAGACGGATCTGTATCTATAAGCCCAAACATCTCGTAACGTTCCGATTTTCATTAGAATCACCCAGCAACGAGGGGCTGAAACCCCTTCTCACAGGGACTGCTGCATAGTATAAAACAAAACAAAACCCCTCCTGACCTAAAAGGTCTGGGCAAAACACATTGCTTCTGCTCGACATGTTTAGGTATCCTTATACTTTCCATAATGCAGCCGCGGCAGTATGTAATGCACTCTTGTAAACATCCACAATATTTATAATGCAAATCTGACACTTACCACGCCTTCCTCATCACTGGGTATGCTGTCCGTTTCACTTTCTGCCAATAATAAAAAGTAAATTAACAGAGTATGTTAAAAAAGAAACTGCCAAACCTCACCCCCTCAAACAATGTAATTAACAAAATGAAGATGAAGGCCTTTTATACCTATGTTAAAACCAAGCGTTAAAAAACATAATGATACCGTTATGTAGAAAGAACAATTTGCTTAGTTAGCTGCACTGCAGGCAAAGAAACACGGTTTAATATATATTATATATACACACACACACACACACACACACACACACATATCCCCTTACAAGCCCCTGCTACGAGGAAAGTACATATTGCTAGAAAACAATAATTACCTTGTTGTGCAGCATTGAGGCCCTTGCTGCGCATGTTCAGCCCTGCATGCATGGCCACTACACAAACTACTAACCTGCAAACGAAGAAACCGGAGAGATCTGAAGCGGATAATGCTGCATCCTGATGGCCGGCTGATCGTCGCTCTCGGTCATTACTTCTACCACTTGGCAGACATCGGGTGGGTTAGTGACAATCATCTCATCCACCATACTGTTGCTGTAAAAAGGGTCTTCTGTCGGGGATAACAATAGGCATTAATCTACTAATATTTTACAATGCTATTATTATTATTCATTGTTGTATGTAGCGCCACCATATTCCGAAGCGCTGTACAATGGGTAAATATATAATGTAGTAACTTGACAGGTGAGGAGGATCCTGCTAAGAAGAGAAGCTTCGTATCGTATCGCAGCAGCATTTTAGTAGAATACCGGTAATACAATGTTATTAACGGGGAAGACATATTTCAGTTAAATATTCGGCTGTTAAAATAGAGGCAACAAGGGGTACGCCTGAAAGTCTCCCAAAGCACAGGCTTCCAGAACTGGCCCTAGCTAATATCTCCTAAGGCGTAATAAGTTTTAAAAAGTAGTAAGCTGTTACATTTCTTTGTAAGATGCCTTGGCTCCCTCTCCCTGACATTGATCATGATTGTAAAGCAGTTTACAAAGATAAAAACAGTTTTAGAATTATTATTTTAAACCGGATCAACTGAAAAATTCTGATGGTTAATCATTTACGTTAAATGTGCGATGTGTTTCATCGATCTCAATGTAAAGAAGAAAAATATTTGTGCCTCTTAAGTGGTTACAAGAACCACAAACTGAACAGGCACTTGATCTTCAAGGCTGACACGTTAACTTCCTAGAGCAGCCTCTGTCCACTTCCTGTGTTGCGTAATCTGAGGCAATGAATGGACTTTGTCTTGGTATTGCTTCACGTCGGGGCTCTGTGTATCTATGAAGCACACATTCTCCTTCCTTTACTATGGAACACCTCCCCCACGCCCTATGGCCTGTTACAGCATGATAAAACATTGCAAGAAATTGCACAAAGAGATCAGGTTGCTCACTACAGATGCCTGTTAACCCCTACAGCACCAGGCGGTGCGCAGCAGACCAGGTTGACCTGGGCTGATAGCAAGTCCCTGCAAAGAAGCTATATTTGTCTTCCCCATTACTTACCCGAATTTCTACTCCTGAAAAGTGCTTCATAACACAATGTCCAAGGACCCCAGTTAAAGACCCCTGGTTCCTATAAAAACAAATTCAGTGGCACTTACCCCCTATGTTTACGGTGCTATCAACTTCATTATGTTTTGCTGGATACAGTATTGTATACTGAGGGGCCACTGTGCATGTTCCCCTCCTAAATAATTCCTTAGGCAATGGAGTCTGACTCGGTTCTTCCTACAAAACACACACAGATTATATATCAGCGCAGACACAGAGAGGGGGGGGAGAGAGAGAGAGAGAGACACA
>VKOC01023118.1:0-19600 GCA_009364415.1 Spea multiplicata
ATACTGTTCCATACAGTGGCAGAGCTTGCACCCCCTCCGCAGGACTCCTGAAAGGTAAGTGAACTTCAAAGAGGAAGAGGGTAGATAGTTAGGAGGGGGTAGTTGCAGCGGGCTTAAGGGGCTCTGCGTTAATGTGGCCATATAGGACCAGTCAGTCCGGTCCTGACTGGGCCTATTTTAAGGTGGGGGTTACATAGTGAAAAGGGGGAACATAGTGAGAAGGGGCAGATAAGATGGAGAGGGGGTAGTGTGAATGCGTATGAGAATGAATGAATGTGTGAATGATTTGTGAGACTGATTTGTGAGACTGCATTAATGAATGTGTTAATGATTTGTGTGAATGATTAAATGCAAAGATGATACATGAAGGGTGGGCTTTAACAATAAATAAATAAATAAATAAATAAATAAATATGGGCTGCTCAGGCTTAAATGCCCGGGCCTATTTTTTGTCCCAGTCCGGGCCTGGCCTCAACTGTTATAGTGCTGTCTGGGCCCCATGGACCCACCGGGACCCATGTAAGGGCCAGTTCTGCCTTGGGTTCATGCATACCCCAAGTGGATTGCTTTGAAGTTTATGGAAAACTCAACAGTGGGCAAAGCCTCCCCTTCAATGCCATCAATGTAAGTTTTATGTGATGGTTGTTTTAGGGTTTTGGTTTACCTTTTATTGTTGTTTTTTTCTCTCAAAAGTATTTCCCCTGCCAAGATCTTTCTGGACTCTGTTGGCAACCTGGCTTTGTTTTGCAGAGAACAGCAGCTTCTCTTCTGTGTGTTCGGTGACACGAGAGAGGGAGATGCTTTGCCACACTATATCACTCCCCAGTCCAATTCCTTTGAAGAAAAAACACATTTTACAGTTGCCATATCCTAGAATTAATTGTAAAGAAATCTGAAGATGAATTAAAACCGGCGTGGCTGTTAGTTATATGATTCATCTTCATGTTTAGCACGTAGAGAATTTGCTGTATTGATGTTTTTTAAAATAATTATCATACCCCTGTATGTCTAATTTATTGTTTGCCAAATGTGAAGTATTTCTAACATAGCAGTAGCTAACCTGTACCTTTTGAAGTTGTTGTGAAACCACCACTTCCATGATATTTATTAGTTTTTTTTATATACGGTCCTAATAGTCCCTTAAGAAATGCAAATAGTTTTGTTTATTGCCATCTGAGTAACATATGATAAAGCCAAACCTCACAGCGGTACTTTGGTTTACCCCTCAGACCCTATGATGATCCCTTGGACGCAGAACTGATTGAGGAGAGAATACCTTATCTACATGGTGGATATGCAGCTCCATTGGCCCAACCAGAAAGAGGAAGTCTGGCCAGCATAGACCGGTTGGGCAAACGTTCTCCATCTATCGACAGTATCCGTAAGGACCCAAGGTGGAGGGATCCCGACCTTCCAGAAGTGATTGCCATGCTCAACCATCCGATTGACCCAGTCAAATCCAATGCTGCAGCTTACTTGCAACACCTTTGCTATGAAAATGATAAAATAAAAAAGGAGGTGAGGCAGCTGAAGGGTATCCCCATATTAGTTGGCTTGTTGGATCATGTCAAACCTGAGGTCCATCGCAAGGCTTGTGGAGCCCTCAGAAACATCTCATATGGGAAAGATAATGAGAATAAGGTGGCTATAAAGAATTGCGATGGCATTCCTGCACTGATCAGATTGCTACGGAAGACAGATGACATGGAGGTCAGGGAGCTTATAACAGGTAAGGCTTATGATTTTCTTAATGGCTAGGTTTCCTGTTGTGTTATTGAATGGGACTCCATTATGTAGCCTGAAAAGTATGAGTAATTTCTGGTAAAGTAAACCCAGTATTCAATGGCTCAAACATGATGACTGACCTGGAATGTTTGGTGCTTTTAGAGTCTTAATTCCGGAATTTTGCTTCAAGCTATTTTAATACAGACACTAAGCTATGTGATTATAAGTCTGTGGTTCTTTTTCAAATTCAGGTTCCTTGATTCAGGCAAATTCTAGATGCATGAATGTTCTGCTCATCTCTTTTTTTGAATGTTTTCTGGACTTTTGTGGAGCTGGTCATTGTTTAGAGCCTGTTACAGCAGCAGCGCTAAATGCCTCCCAATCCACTTATGTGTCTCACGCCTGAAAGCTCCCTTTCTGACTGGTTGTATCATTTGCTGGCATGGTTTTAGCAAGCTGCTATCGTTGAATAGCAGTCCCAGAGCACGTTAAGAAATTTGGCACTCGCTTTATTTTTTTTTTCTTTTCATGAGCTGGAGAAAAATATTCTGTTATTTTGTAAGGAGGGCCAAAGAGTCTGGGTGAAAATGACAGACAGCCCTCCCAGACACTTAAGAAAACAAACACTCCTCTGCCTTTTCTTCTTTAACATAGTCTAGTATGGGACTAGGGGTTAGAAGATACAGGTATTTTTTGTTTACTGCTTTCTTCCAAATCCAAACCATATAGTGTCTTTCTTTAGTACTGTGAGGCAAAATGGATTTTGAATTGGTAATAATCAAAGCTTAATTAAGATTCCATAAACATTATCTAGGTTGCCATGTGGCTATCGTAATAGTGTGATACACTATTGATGGTACTGCAGTCTTTGGGAACACTATGTCTGAATTTCTCAGAAAAGAATGCCCTTAAGTTTATTTTCTTGGAAATTCTTCCTTTCTGGGGCATTTGCTGAACAGTCCAAGGTATGGCAAAGTTTTCCCTCCTGAGCATTTTTTTTAAAAAATACACAGTACCAGTGGCCAACAGAAAACCACTTCAGCCAAATTTTAACCCATTTTTATAAAGTCTAATGTTTGTGCAGACAGATCAATTATCTGTGAGTAATATTAGAAAGCCTTTCGGCCACACAGATCTCAATCCACACAGATCTTTATAGGTTATGAAGAAACCCTGAAGACTAATGGTGCATGAATTGTCAGAGCTAGGATTTCAGGGATATTTATATTAAGGATTATACATAAGAGACAGCCGGTCTAACTAAATTCCACCTGTAATCTGCTTCCTCTGTTTTTTTGGCTGGTATACATAAATGGAGTTTAATAGACATAGCAATCGTCATCCTGTTGAGATTGACCATCCTACCAACGAACTTCCCAGAGTAGGCTACTCAGTCTTGAATGGGAGAGAAGTAGGTAGAGGGTAGGTGGGGAGTGGGCTGTCCAGAGAAAGAAGAAACTGACCCAGGGAAGCAGGGCTGAGTACCAGATCTATAGGGGTGCCCTCTTGGTTATTTTGAGCTTAAATGTAAACTAATAAAAAAAAAATAAGCAAACTGTATTTTCCTTTAAATGTTATCATTTGTATATACCCCCATCTATTTTAATATAAACATCCTCACTAAGTTCATTTAATTTAATATCACATTAACTGACAGGCTGGAATGTAAGAAAACAAATATTTACACATAGCTGCTATTTTTGTTTTGTTTACTTAATCTGTACTCACTTCATCTAAATTAGACCAATACGGAAGAGAGACATAAAATATGAGGGTTTTTTTTATCACGAGTAAATGAAAATATTCTGAACCTGTTTGTACCTGATACTGAGAATATGTACACCAATATTAAGTGAAAAGGAAAGAGTGATACTCGGCGCTTAAAATGAAAATGCCAGATATCTGGTGTAATGACACAACCTAAACAAGTATAATACCTTGGTGCTGCAGAACCAACACACTGACCACAAGTGTGTAAAGGATAATAGGCACAGTAGAATATGTTCTCACTCATTGACGTGTCCTACATGAGAGCTAGTTGTCTTGTGTACTTGTGATTGCTGGTTTTCCAAGGAGCCCTTTTAATATTTATGTAGAACTATTTAGTAGTAAGGAGTGATGTTTTATCTTGCGTGAAAGTTTTCTGCTTCGTGTAATTTCTTCAACTAGCTGTATCCTGACAGGCATATGCTAACCCAGGTATTAGGTAAGGGACTATGTTCTGCACTTTGAATCACTTTGATTGTCTGTCTTTCTTCCAAATAATTATTATGTTCTTGTATTACTAACAATCAGGCCTTGAAATTCCATAACACTCCGGACGCGTGCATAGAAACATTGAGATTCCTGCACATTTCTGTACTTTTCCATTGCCCTGTTAGCTCTGTAAACACTAAGTCAATAAGAAATTAGGCAAATGTAATTTCCGCTGTTTCGCTGTTGTGCTGGTCAATGTGGTACTGAAATTTCATTTATATAATGATATCATTGTAACCTGTTTTTGCTTTTTTCCTTTTTTCCTTGTCGCTTGCACCTTTAGAAATTGGAGTCCGGTTAACTGCAAATACAGTAACCAGTGAGAGACAGAATAACAAAAAAAAAATCCAGAATAACGCATTTCAAAAAAGTTACAAATTGATTTGCATTTTACTCAGTGCAATAAGTATTTGAGCCCCTATCAATCAGCAAGATGTTTGGCACCCAGGTGTCTTTTATACAGGGCTCCTAATCTCAGCTTGTTACCTGTATAAAAGACACCTGTCCACAAAAGCAATCAGTCAATCAGATTCCAAACTCTCCACCTTGGTCCAAGACAAAAGAGCTGTCCAAGGATGTCGGGGACAAGATTGTAGACCTACACAAGGCTGGAATGGGCTACAAGACAATCTCTAAGCAGCCTTGTGAGAAGGTGACAACAGTTGGTGCGATAATTTACAAATGGAAGAAACTGTTAGTAACATGCAAGATCTCACCTCGTGGAGTTTCAATGATCATGAGAACTGTGAGGAATCAGCCCAGAACTACACGGGAGGATCTTGTCAAAGATGCCAAGGCAGCTGCGACCATAGTCACCAAGAAAACAATTGGTAGCACACTATGCCGTGAAGGACTGAAATCCTGCAGCGCCCGCAAGGTCCCCCTGCTCAATAAAGCACATCTACAGGCCTGTCTAAAGTTTGCCAATAAACATCTGAATGATTCAGAGGAGCAATGGGTGAAAGTTTTGTGGTCAGATGAGATCAAAATAGAGCTATTTGGCATTAACTCAACTCGCCGTCCTTGGAGGAGGAGGATTGCTGCCTATGACCCCAAGAACACCATCCTTACCGTCAAACATGAAGGTGGAAACATCTTTGGGGTGTTTCTCTTCTAAGTAAACAGGACAACTTCACCACATCAGAGGAACGTCAAATCTTGGGTGAGAACCCCCTCCCCCTCAGCCAGGGCATTGAAAATGGGTCGTGGATGGGTATTCCAGCATGACCCAAAATACACGGCCAAGGCAACAAAGGAGTGGCTCAAGAAGTACATTAAGGTCCTGGAGTGGCCTAGCCAGACCTTTAGCCCATAAAAAAATCTGTGGAGGGAGCTGGAGGTTTGCCAAACGTCAGCCTTGAAACCTTAATTTGGAGAGGATCTGCAAAGAGGAGTGGGGCAAAATCCCTCCTGAGATGTGTGCAAACCTGGTGGCCAACTACAAGAAACGTCTGACCTTTGTGATTGCCAACAAGTACTAAGTCATGTTTTGCTATGGGGTCAAATACTTATTTCACTGAGTAAAATGCAAATCAATTTATAACTTATTTGAAATGCGTTATTCTGGATGTTTTTGTTGTTGTTCTGTCTCTCACTGTTCAAATAAAACAAATGACATTATAGACTGATCATGTCTTTGTCCGTGAGCAAACGTTCAAAATCAGCAGGGGATCAAATATTTTTTCCTTCACTGTATATGGTGCTTTAGATTAATCCTATATATGCTAAGTTAATGTAAGATTTTATTACCCTTATGTTCTGTGGAAGAGCCAAACATTGTATTCATAACTTGCGCTTTAAAATTTTTATAGACAGTGCAAGATTATTCTATGCCCGGGATCTCATTGCCTTTAAAACCAATATTGCAGTTATGGAAGTTCCTTTGGAATCTATTTATCCTAAGAAATCTACCATATACAGTATCTACAATATAACAGGGTTAGGGTGACCAGATATAATTGTTTCCAGGGAACAATTCCCTACTTTCATTGAATACTACTCTAAAACTTAATATCCGTGATATGAAAGTTCATTATGGATACATCAAACATAATCATAGTTCTTTTATACTACCAAATACAACGTCTGCTTCCTGCTCTTTTGCCTGTAACTTATTGGAATTGAAATAAAACTTAAAAAAATGTCCCTGGATATCATTTTACTGATCAAGCCAGATTCCCCTTGGCAACGTAGCAGTTTAGGCCTTTTAAAATGGATCTGTCAGTTCCCTATGCTAAAGAGAGCTAGGCAACGGCGCCTTATTAAAATAAGAAATGTGTATGAAAGAGATCCTCCTATCTGTATTCCATGAACGCAACTGGCTGTTCTCAGGGCTGGCATCATTATTGATTATCATTTTTTTTCTGATTGCTGTCGGTCAGATGGCTTTTACAATGTTAAGGGAGAATGGAAATTGATTAGGGAGTGCTAGTTTGGCCACCTTGAGCCATAGATCCTAGCTTTCCTGTGTAAATTTGATGGGCTTGGGTCTTCTTTTTGCAGCTTTAATTAACTGTTTTTCTGATGTAATTACCATGTAATGATTTATATTTACACTGATTGACATACAACAAGCCCAGGCTAGAGTTAGTTTTTAGAAATTAGCTGTAAAGGAGCGGTACCCTTTTAACTGTCTCTGGATCTGCGTGATCTCCTCTCCACTGAGGATTCCTCAATCTGACTGCTTTAGAAATCTGGATTGAGAGAGAGGAGAGATGTTGGAGTCATTAGGTATGCAGGTTATGCCATCAACTACTTTTCTGGGTGAAAATCCGGTGTACTGGAGGGAGTACTGGTTCTTTTAATGAATTCATTTTATAATTCTAAAAGCTTTGCAGTGACGTGTGCTTGGGGTATGGATGTCTGCTGCAATGGTGCTTAAGGATCTTGGTCCTGGGTTGTAAGGTCCAATCTTAAGCCATGCACTGCTGTTTCACATTAATGTCCAGGCACTGTTTACTGGTCCCAGTAGCCACTGTGTGTAAAAGTTTGCTAAGCTTATTGCTAACAAAGAATACCTTATAGCTCAAGTGAGAAAGTCGGATAAGTGAAATGGTTATTATTAAATTCAAACTGGTACATTTATGGCAATTTAGGGACTTCTTTGTAAGCATCCGACTAGAATTTTAATTTTCCCTTCTTTCTCAATCCCTAGGCACCCTGTGGAATCTGAGTTCCTATGAACCTTTAAAGATGGTGATCATCAACCATGGTCTCCAGACGCTTACCAATGAAGTTATCATCCCTCACTCCGGGTGGGAGAATGAGCCCAATGAAGACTCCAAGCCCCGTGATGCAGAGTGGACAACTGTTTTCAAGAACACTTCTGGTTGCCTAAGGTATTTGATGTTGGTTATCAGGTGATCCCATTATGTTGTAATGTTTGAGAACAACATCCACTGTCCTGTCTTTATGTTTTCAAGGGAGGATAGTATTTCAAAGCAGTCATTTAAGAGAACTGCCAGGAAAACCCATTGCAGAAGCACAGAAATAATCCATTGCGATTCTTTTACCCAGTACCCAACGTCAACTTATTTCCTTAGAAAAGAGCTCTAAGACTCAGAGAAACCCTATTTCCACTTTATAAAAATGCAATTATGGACTTACTGGTCAGTTTGTGTTAACTCCCAAAAAAACTTTTTAGAACAATGTGCAGCAAGTAATAGTTGCGTAGGATTGTAATACTTTAGATGACACACGAGGGGTATATGTATATGTACATAGGACATATAACAGAATAACATGGATGAAGAAACCGTTAAGAATTATATATGGGAAAGAGATTGTGGCCTTTTTTTATATAAAATTATGAGATATTGGTAAAATTGTGATTTGGTTTCAGAGTAACCGAATTTGCCAGTAGGTTTTCACATATAAAGCGTGTGTAGTGCTGTTTACAGAGTTGGGAAATATTATTTGACGTGTCTGCACTAAATGCCTCAATAGCCAGGCCAGCCTTGGTTAGATGGTATTTAAAGTTACTGTTCCACTTAGACAAAACAGTTAATCAAATAAACCTTAACAGATCTACCATTGTATTATTTGCACTTAAGATTTACTTGGACAAAAAGAAGAAGACGCTTTGAAGAAGCCTTTTCAGTTTCTGTTAAGTTAGTTTCAACCTATCAGTGTCTGGTTTAATGCCAAATGAAGCAGAATTTGACATGATTAAGGAATTGTTTATTGGAAGGTCTTGGCAATTCAGCAGTACTTTGAACGATGTTTCTCATGCTGTGTTTAGTAGAGCAGGTGGAAAAGCACCCCCTTGAACCAGGGCCGGGCTAGGGATAATGAGGCAGCCCTGGCACTTGGTGACCCCAAAGCTGGTGCAGCCAATGCCTTGATATGACAGGCCGCATGTTACAATTTATGCTCGCATATAATGCAGTTGGGCATGTCCAGTCGGTGGCTGCAGCACAGGTAAGAGCTGCCCACCATGGATTTGTTCTTTGTGCCAGATGGCTAGTCCATGCCTGCCTAGACCAACAGGAGACAAGTGGAGTTTGAATGATACCTTTATTGGCTAACTGAGTAAATATAGATTGCAAGCTTTCAAGACCTCCCAGGTCCCTTCATCAGTCATGTTATACAACAATGTGAAAAACCTCTCTTTAAGTATCAGGACCAATGAATCCATGTCTGTAATTTTACTGAACTACTACTAATCCAAGTGTCTTACTTGTGTCTCTTGTTTCCGTTCTTGATTTTGTGTGCCATCTGTTTAGTCTATTATTTTGATTATTGATCTATTTTCTAAGAGACTTGCAAATTAACTTGTTTCTAATTTCCCTATGGAAATCAGATTATTCACAGATTGATGTGTTTTCTAAGTTATTTAACATGTTTTTCAGCATGAGAAAATTACAGTACTTATTGCCACTTTGGTACATTATGCTTTGCCAAGCAAGTCACAAAGTTTAAATGTGACATCACTGCTTGCAACATAGTAAATGAGACAGAAAACTGTGGAAGAGGACCATCATTCATACTCTCTGCATCATGGGATAGGATCACTACTTCACAATACAGATTCCCAATATTGGGACAGTCATCTGTTTATGTATGAGTATGAGTTCAAACTCATACTTCGCCTTTGCAAGGGTGGGGCGAGAAGAAGGGCCATAAACCCACAAAATTAAGTAGAAAATACTGACTTGTGGATTACAATAGCTAAAATAGTCCTTTTCAATGGAAGAGTCATGCTCTTTTGTGGAACCCGTGAAGTTTGATGACCCGGTAACCTGTTTAGCAAGGTTACCATTGGCATAGATGGGTGTATGTAGTATGTTCGGTATCACTCGGTACTGCTGCCTGCCAGTAAACTAAACAAATTATGTTTTTTAGGAAACCCACGTCAGGTTTACAAGGGATCAGTGAAAACTTGAGGAAAAAAAAAAAAAAAGCTACATAGCCCCTGTAAATATTTGTTTATAATAATGAACCATTTAATGGTGGTCTTGTCTATGATCTTATGACCAATTTGTAAACCCGGGAAGGTACAATGCAAAGGTTTCTGGTTTTGCTTTCCAAATCTTCTATCTATTAAATTATAGAAAATCATGTGCACTTCAAAGTGCATTTCATTTTTACCGTTAAAAGTACTTCATACTGCTCAACATTATCCATCTTTCATCAACGAGAAGGTTATATTGGTAACGCTGTATCTCTGTACTCCCTGTAGAGCTTCTTACTTTCATGGCAAATTTAAATAGCCTAAACAATTTTATTTTTCCTTTTTAGAACGATTGAGTTGCCGGGTTCCATTCCAGACCCCCTGGAATGTTCACATCAAACACTATTTCACATGCCCCGTGCATTTATAAGGAACTGGCTTGCATAGCACACGAGAAGAGAAAGTTATGTTCATTTCCTCTTAAAGTGATTTAAATCCCCTGCTGGTATCTGGCCATAATATTTTTTTAGCTTTACTGAAACCACAACTTAACTTATCAGAAGATTAAGCACAGAGTAACATATCAAAGCAAACTTAGTCAAGGTTTCTCCAGTTATCAGGTTACGGCTATTGATAACTAGCTGTTTACATGTTTGAAGTTTTTGTTTACAACATTTCAGAAAGCCTTCTTTACACAAAAAAAAAACATATTCTGAGAGATGAGAATTATCCTATCCCCAATAACACATTAACATATGAATATTGAATCAGTAAGTATATTAATGCCTGGCAAGCTTTTAACCAAAATTACTGAATCCTGTTGCTTTTCTGATGATTAGTAGGAACGGAGTACACAATTTACCGATGAGCCATCCATGAGCTTGGGATGTTCTATTCCGTTCTCCTGCAGCAGCTATTCCATTAAAAAAAACTACTACTTGGTGTCTAGATTGGAAAGATAACAATTACCAAAATTATTACTAATCCATGCTTTGAAGCTGCATTTTTGTGTATTTCCTGAAGCCAACAAGAAAATAATGATTCAAGGGTGACACAATGGACATGCTGGAAGTAATTTCATAATCTAAGTAGTCCTTAGAGTTATTCTGCATGTTGGTACACATTGGAACAAGTCTAAGACCCTTGTTCACAGAGCACAAGGGATTTTTTAAAAACATTTTGAAGATGTGCTCATGGAATAGCATTCAACTGAACCAAAAATTATCTACGAATAAATATTTTAGAAGATACATACCTACCAATATTTTAGGTGTCCAAATTATGACACTTTTTTGGGGCGTGCAGCTGAAGCCAGGAATGGGTATGAACAGTGGTGGGCCAGGGCAGAACCGCCAACCTACTTTATTCAAAGTGCCACCTCATTGCTCTCAGCTTCAGAGCATCGTGAGAAGGCCACATGGAGGGTGCAGTGGAGGTCTATGCAACAACAGCACATATCTTCATTGATTTTACAGGTGAAATCAGGGTAAACAATAGAATGGCTTGGTCTCAGTCTCCCAGCCTGACAGTCTGCTATATGTACCAAAGCATTTCATTGAAGCAGGACTTCATTACCATTGCCGTAAACAATCGTCTCAATATGGTGTTTGAGCGGGGATGGTCATCCAAATTATCATGTCTGATGAACAATGGCATCCTCTAGACCTTCAACAAAAGGATGTTTATTGGAGCAAAATAAAATGAAACTAAGTTTTTCTTAAAGTTCACCTACATTTCTGCATGGAGACCTGCATTTCATGCTCCAGGAGAAGACTTTTTTCCCATGCAGAATGATCATGTTACCATAATGTGGCACATTAATGCACTCAGTGATGGTAATTTGTTAATTAGAGAAGTCCTGATTGCAGGGTAGTAACCCTAAGGTATAGTTGCTTGTCAGCAGTCATAAAGCACTAGCTAAAGGGAGTTTCAACAAATGAAATTACTGAAAACCTTGACAGCAACAACTGCCCTCTAAAGCTATTTATTTGGTAGCGTCTCGCATGGCGGTCCAAAAGATTTCGTTTGGCTAAAGCCTTGCTTTTTTTTATAATCACATGATGGATTTGAATGGAATTGGGGAATGTTATTACCGTAATAAAGTTTTTTTTTTTTATCATACTATGAAATAATGCTATAATATTTCACAAATGTATTTTTATAATACATTTTAGCCATGACTTTGTCTTTAAAATTTCTACAACAAAAAAATTGCAGATCGGTGTATATAATATATTATGACACACTTGTGTTGTATTACTTGAAATCAGCCGCAGCAAGTTTACTGACATCAGGTTAATGGCTGTTTTGTGTGTCTATGTGGGGTTTTTTTTTTGAAAGGTAGATCATTTCAGCTATCAGTGTTCCGACAGATAACTGTTAAGTGTACGATGCTATAGTGTGAGAGCAATCAGGCTTTTATGAGCTGCAGATACACAGAGTGAAGAAATTCTGTGTGGGAATGTTTGTGACCCACCTCCCGCTATTAATAGTGATTAATGCAGAGCTTGTCTCTCAAGGAAAGTGGCTGGGAATTAGAGCTTTCACAATGAATTACATTCAAGTCTTATCTGCCCTGAGATCTGGATAACAATGCATCTCCCAGGAATTTGGATGAGTTTTCTCCTCTCCACCTATGTGGCCTTGGAACAATTACGGTGACCCAAATAAAGCTTGCAGTAAATAGTAGTTTAACAGCCTCAAGGTCAAAGGTTACACTTGCACAGTGACTTCCAGACACAATGCAGTGACAGTTTGATAAACTAGGGGCTATTGTTCACTCATTTAACACATGCCTGGTAATAGCAGTGATGGTGGCTGTGCGTTTTGTTACCCTGTAACTGCATGTCGGCAGTGTAGTGGGTGTATGTATTCACGCATGTGGAGCTTAATTACAGTTCTTGCTTACAATTCTTATACCATTGATGTTTATTTGGATCTATGCTCTTGGGCTGTACTTGTCCTGGGGGATATATCCATCAAATAAGCATATGGTTAAAAGGGACACTCCAGCCACCATATGTGCTTTAATGCATATGAGAGCTTAAATGTCCATGTGGTCCCTCTTGCAAATTCGTTTTCCGCTTTCCGTCTGAGCGAGGCTTGTAGGAGATGTGGCCTTTGTATTGGAAGAAAGAAGAAGAGGGAATGACCATTTGTGCTAATATCTGCTATGATGTATGGTGTTGATTTTTCAACTGTTTTTTCTGAAGTAAAATAGACCCATACATTTAAACCAGATAGTGAAAACAGAAGGACAAAATGCTAGTTTTTGCAGGATGTTAGAGTGTTTTGTTGACCGAGAACTTAATATGGGCTTCGTGGGCCTCTGTGGGACAGGTAGCTGATTAACGATTCTGGGTGATAGTTACATCTTGGCACAGGATGATACAGGTGTGAAGACATAGTATAGAGTGGGAGTGCTTGGTTGCTCGGTTTTATGTATTTTTATTTTTTTTTCTTTCTTTGTATGCTAAATGCAGTATATGGGTATAGATCATTGATTAATACAAGCACCAAATGGAGGTGAAAATCTGGATCTAAAATATTTGTAAACAAGGCATTCCATTGAGAATTGACGTATTTTCATTGAAGTTGGGTAGGGTAAAATATAAGTTGGATCAAATGGACTGCCTTATAACTTGTGTGGACCTGGAACATGGTTGTAATTTTAAATTATTCCTTAGTACTTATAAGCTATGATCCAATAAAAATAATGGTTCCAAAAAAGCAATTTTGATAAACTCATTTAATAATGCTACAAGCTTTGGGGGTTCACCTTTATGCAGGTCATGGTCTATTTGCTAAAATCTGTGCTGCTGCTTTGGGCTAATATGCAGTCCTGTTTTGTGGTGTATTAGGTAGGACTGCTGAGTATGCAAGTTAGATCCTGGATGTCAGAAGTGTTTGTGGGAAACCACCAGGTTGGCCTGGGCTGAAAGTAGCAGATGACCCAATGATCCCCACCATTTCACATATCCATTGAAGCAAAAAGGTACCCTAGCTTACTCTGGATGAAAGTTTGATTTCTACTCTTCATTGATGTTTCTTGGTTCTTAGGAATGTGAGTTCAGATGGTGCAGAAGCCCGTCGGAGGCTGCGGGAGTGTGACGGCTTGGTGGACGCTTTGCTTCATGCACTTCAGTCTGCCGTCAGCAAAAAGGACACAGACAACAAGGTCAGGTTTCTCTGCTTTGTTATGATTTCAGTTCCTGTTATATCAGGTGCTATAAGGAATCAAATTCCACATGCAAAGTGCCTTCTACAGAGCAAATAATTATCACTTACTTACATGAATACAAAGCTAGGCTAGAGGAATTCTTATGTGAAAAGTAAGAAGCCACCGTATAATGCCAAGTATTCTGATGAATTTTATTACCGTATATACAAGGTCTTTTAGTCTCTGTTGCCACACTGTTATATTGTTTTCATCAAATATTTTATACTTGAGTGTCTGATTATATGACGACCCCCCAAAATCTGAATATTAATTTAGGAAAAAAAGAAAAAGCCTGAATATAAGACGACCCTATAGGAAAAAAGTTTTACCAGTAAATGTTAATTCATGTAAACTTATTTTTTTTAATAAAAGCTATGATTGAGAAAAATATTTTGTTTTTTTAATTCCTTTTATTTTCTAACCTGCCCCCCAGTTATGCACATCTGCCCCCAGGCTTGTCACTCTGCACCATAAATGCCTTAAAACCCCTATATGCCACTGGGCCCCATGATATGCCTTTTAACCCTCTGTATGCCACTGTGCCCCATGATATGCCTTTTGACCCCCTTTGTGTCACTCTGCCTCCAGAAATGCCTTATACCCCTATATGCCACTCTGGCATTTAGGGGTTAAAAGGCATATTATGGGGCAAAGTGGCATATAGAGAGGTATAAGGCAGAGTGGCGTGTGGAGGGTTAAAAGGCATTTCTGGAGGCAGAGTGGCATTAAGGGGGTTAAAAGGCATTTCATAGAGCACTCTGCCAACAAAAATGCCTTATGCCCCCCATTTTACACCACCCCCCAAAACTTACCAGTGCTTCTGAGTCCCTGGTGTGTGGCCTAGGCAGCGTGTAGACCTCTACGCGATTAGTGTAGGCAACTTCCGCTGCAGCCGGTGAGCAGCGGGTGTTGTCTGCATCCATCGAGCATACACCCTCCGGTGCGGGGAACTCTGATCTCTGACAGCCGTGGTAGGTCTGCGCGATGGACGCAGACAACCCCCCGCTGCTCACCGGAAGTTTTTTTACTTTTTCCCTTTGTTGGTTGAAGAATTTATTCTTTGTTTCTCACTCTCTTCCCTCTGATGTGTCCTGGACTGATCCGCCACCATGGGGAGCAATCAAAGATCTCAGCAGGGGCTGGACAAATTTACGTCTCCTCTCCTCCAAAGTCCTTCTGGCGGCTGTCAGGATTAACACCAGCAACAGCGGGGAGATGCCCGTTCCCCTGAGAAAAGGAATGGATATACTGGTATGTCCTAAGGCAGGGGCGTCCAACATGCGGTGCGGCCCGAGGAGCTGACTTAGCGTGATAGGAGTCTGATCACAGTCCCATCATGCCTAGGTTCCAGCATTTACTGGTTGCCTGGGTATAAAAAGGAGTGTGATTGCTGTTAGCCAAGTCATATTGTTGATTTTTTTTGTCCAAATTTAGTGTGTTACTTTTAAGAAAAGTGTGGTTAACTCACCAAAATTGGACAACAAAATACAAAACTTTCTAGGCCCAGAAATCCATGAGAGTAAAAGTAAAGGTTTTGTGTCATTTACTTTATTTTAATCTACATATTTTATTAAAGGCCATATTTTCTCACAGTGAAAAATGAGTGCGGCCCTCGCACGTATACAATTCTGATAAAGTGGCCCACTGCAGAAAAAACTTGGACACCCCTGTCCTAAGGGATATCTTGACTCAGATTTCATGGATCTAATGGTGTGTGTACACATTTTATATATGCACCTGGCTACACGCTGAAATGTTATTTGCATTTTACTATGCAAAGAACAATACATAAATTTAGATCAAAGCCTCTAACAGGGAAGTGTCTTCTTAGTTAAGAACACTAGTGGATAGTCTAACCTTTTTGTGTACAGAACATCGAAGGCAACTGGTAATCCTAGAGAAAGAGGGGTTGGGTGGCCAGGCCTGTTCAGAAAACCAAGTGTATCTAGGGGTGACAGACAATTTTTGGGATAGACAGTCTCTGGAATAGGGCCATTTCCGTGACAAACTCGGTCTTTTATACACACCAAAGCAACAGGAAAGTGATTAAACAATAGATAACAATTTGAATTAGGCTTTGAACATAAACCAATAAAAAAGGGAAGTATGAAGGACAGCTAATCCCTAATTTTATGACAAGACACGGAGGCTCCTATTGCTTAACTCTTTCTTTACTGGAACAAATAGCAGCAATAAAGTTTAACAGAAAAAACAAAGAACACAATATGCGGCCCCAACAGCCAATCACCATACAGTATGCACTATAACATAAGTCTGCTCCCGGAAATCATCCTCTTTCTTTGCTGCTCACTGGATCAGATAAGTACAATCCAGTGTATTTCGTTATTCTCCGTGTGGTCATATTTATTTATATATTTTTCCATTTGATTGCCTGTTTTTATTGTTTGACCGTTTCTGTTTGATTGCCTGTCTTTATTTCAGGTCCATATTTTATTATTATTTCCTAGATTTTGTTCCCCTTTTGGGTTTCTCCCTGTTCGTTTGGACTCAATTTTTATTTGGTTTCCCTTCCCGTTTCGGGCTCCGGTTTCGGTCCTCAGTACTTACCTTTCCCTCTCAGTATGTCCTACCTTGCTCTCCTCTTGTTCCCGTCTCCCAGCTAACTTGCCGAGGCCTTTTTTCCCTTCCTTGCTTCTCTGGTACGCTATACTGATCTTCCGCGCATGCGCGCGACTACCGCGTCTCTTCTACTTCTTCGCGGTCTTTCCTCCACGCGGCTCAGTTTGCTCGCGGCTGTTCTCCACGGTGGTTCTCCATCGTCCTCAGTCTCCCGGACCTCGTTTTTGCACGCCCAGGCAGGGGTAAGCTCCCAACCTGGTGCTTTTCTTAAGGTCTTCGTTTTATAGTTTTGGGCATTCGTCTTGGCTGCTTTACAAGTGTTGCTTGCTAACGGCTCATTATTATTTCATTATTATTATTTGATTACTATTCGTTATTGCTGTCAACCCCCTGTGGGTTTCTGGATCATTAATATGCCTAAGCCTGTAAAAGAGGTGCCTTCTCAGGCTGACAATGTTCTATCCCTTGAGGATTTAGAACCTATTTTGCCTGTGCCTAGTGGGAGTAGTAATCTCCCCTCTACTTCTGGGCCTCAGATGGAATTTCAAAAATCTGTATCTGATGCTATACTAGCTGCTATGGGATCTATGACATCTACTTTGTCTCAGTCTATTGCCCAAGCAATTAATACCTGCTCTCTCCAAGGTGCGTTGGCACCTCTTAAAGTGACGGCACATAAAAAGGCAGTGGCCAAACAAAAACACCTTGATCCTCCGACCTCCAGAATTACTGATCATGGCGATGCTCATACCGCCCTGGATAGCGTGATATCAGCACGCAAGAGAGCCTATCCGCGCCAGGCAGAACGGGCGCGCCGGTGGAAGTGTGCTAAGACACTCACCGAGGTCTCGGATTCGGAGCCTGACTCCGCTGAGGAGGTCGTGCCACTTGAGGATTCCTCTGATTCTGAGGAGGATTTGGATGAGGAACCTTTTGATTGCTTGGAACCAGGTTCCCCCAAACTCTTCATCCTCTCCAGGGATTCTTGATCCGGAAAGTCTCCATCACCCTCGTTCATCCGAATGGGTTCCATCTACCCACATTGCCCAATATCTTGAAAAGTGGGTCAGACGCCCTCTTTCTAAATCTACGAGAAATAAATTACGTGCGGAATGCCCACGCCCTATCGTCCCCAATAAAGTATGTGAGACCCCTTCAGTGGATCCCAAAATGGTCCAGTATTTGGCCAAATCTGGCTGGAACCCTAGGAAGGGTTTAGAGTCTGCCCTTAGGTCCTGCCAAGATAAGCACCTAGATGTGTTTGGCCCATTGACAAAATTGTTTGAATTGGCATCCCATGCCAAAGAGAACGGGGAATCTGTGGACCCAGACACCCTCTTGGGGTGGATCCAAAGGGCAATTTGTATAGCAGGGAATGTTAACACTTCCTTCTGCATCGAGAGACGTAACGCCATCCTTCTGAAGGTGGAGCCTAAATTGGCCAATCTCGCCTTATCGGAGGCGGGTAAAGATGCGCAGGGTCTCCTGTTTGGGGATTCATTCATTAAAGAATTAGGGCAATTCGTTGGGGCTTTCACTGCATTGGACAAAGCACAATCGTCCATGAAACGGGTTTTTGAACCGCGGGTTTCCACCAGGGCCGGCAGATTCAGGGGCCGTCTGGCCGGCCGTAATGCCTTCAGTTCTTCTAGAACTTCCAGAGGCTCCTTCACGCAACTTCCTCCACGGCGGGACTTTAAGCAACCTTCACCGTTCTTCCCTTCACGAGCCAGACCATGGCGGTCCAGAGGTTCCGGAAGAGGTCATTGACGTCCCTATGGTGAGTACGTTACTAACCACTCCTTCTTTCCCGATTCAGGTGGGCGGTCGTCTCCGTCATTTTTTCCGATCTTGGAGAGACCTTACGGCGGACTCATGGGTCCTAGATTGTGTCCGAGGCTACTCGATAGAGTTGGTATCTCACCCATATCAGCGGGTTCTCCCCTCTCCCATTCTGTTTTCTCAGCAGGAACAGGTGCTCATAGACACAGAATTGACCACGGCTCCATAGTGCTTCACCACGTTGCTTCGTCCTGTGGTATCATGGCTTCGCATGCAAGGGGTGAGACTTATCATTTACTTAGACGATATTCTCATCATGGCGCAGGATCGTCACACTCTACTGTCTCATCTGCACTTGGCGATCTCGTTCCTTTCGGATTTGGGCTTCCTCATCAACGAGGAGAAATCCTGTATGACACCTTCCCACAGGATGGAGTTTTTGGGCTTCATGGTGGATGCGGATCAAGAGATGCTCAGTCTTCCGCCTTCCAAGGTTCGCTCTATCCGCAAGGAACTGTCTCGCGCTCTGCGACGCCCGTCCATCTCCATTCGTTGCCTGGCCAGGATTGTGGGTTTGCTCACGTCTTCGATCCAAGCGGTTTTTCCGGCTCCGCTCGACTATCGGGCGCTCCAACGCTTGAAAATCGCTCATCTTCGCGGCGGAGCGTCCTATGCGGATCTCATTTCCCTGGACACCGATTCGCGGGTCGAGCTGCTATGGTGGATCCGGAATCTGGAGGCGTGGAACGGCAAGGCCATCCTGGGTCCACGTCCGGATTTCACCATCGATTCGGATGCCAGCCTGCATGGCTGGGGTGCTCATTGCGAGGGACTCACTACAGGGGGCAGATGGTCCCCCGAAGAAGCTGGCCTTCACATCAACTCGCTGGAGTTACTGGCCGGGTCCTTTGCTGTCCGCAGTTTTTCCAAGGATCGTGCCAATGTTTGCATCAGACTCCGGATGGACAATGTTTCCGCGGTGCGGTACGTCAACCATTTCGGCGGTACCCACTCCAAGACCCTAGCGGATTTGGCTCATCAGTTCTGGGACTTCTGTCTCGACAGGAACATTGTGATCCAGGCGGAGTATCTTCCCGGTTTACACAATTCCGTGGCCGACTGGTATTCTCGTTATCTGCGGGATTCCAGCGATTGGAGGTTGGATCCAACGGTGTTCCACTCTATCAGGTCACTCTGGGGTCCTTTCTCTACGGACCTGTTCGCCTCCAGGCTCAACGCACAACTTCCGCGATATTTCAGCTGGAGACCGGATCCAGACGCGCTCGCGGTGGATGCGTTCACACAGGATTGGGCCGGCGGCACCCAGTATGCTTTTCCTCCGTTTTCCATGATTCCTCGCACCTTGCTCCAAGTTCGCCGCCAGGGTGTTCGACTAGTGCTCATCACCCCGCTTTGGAGGTCGCAGCCATGGTTTCCTCCGTTGTTGGAGCTGGCGATCGATCTACCCAGATTGTTGCCCCACTCTCCTCTCCTTCTGCTGAATCCGGAGGGCCATTCCCATCCTCTGATTCTGGACGGGTCGCTATGCCTGGTGGCGTGGCTGCTTTCCGGGGACCTTGGGCTGTCCACGGAATTTCGGACACGACTTCGCGCCTCTTGGCAGCGTCATGGGCCCCGGGAACCAG